>JAQZBX010014353.1:0-38740 GCA_029593785.1 Cabassous unicinctus
GCTGTTTCCATAGCACACCTAGCTAAGGGCATCATTAGAGACCTTGTGAGAAGAAATTTGAGTTAAGACAAGTTAAACTTCAAAAGGTATTGCATGCTGATTATTTTATTAGGTTCAGAGTAACTTCATATAATTTATTCATTATAACTTCATATAATTTATTTATTATATATGAATAAATTATATGAGTAACTTCATATAATTTATTTGTTCATTCATTCATTCATTCATTCATTGATGTGCTTAATTCATTCTCAACTACTCCTTTGATGTCTTCCTAACGTCCTAAGGAATGGGAGCCCCTAGGCTGTGGGTAATTGGTATTGATTAGTCTGCCACTAAATAATGCCTGAAAAATTCCAGGCATATGTTGGGAGAACCAGCTAATGAATTCCTCCCGCAGAAAGATGTCTGAGCCAGGCTTGTTCAGGGAAGTGGGTGCACTGCACCATGCCATTGGTGAGGGCTGTGGCAGTATGAATTTGGTGAATCCCAAGAAAAAGATTATATTCTGGAACTAATCCATTCCTGTGGGTGTGAGGCCATTTTGATTTGACTATGTCAGTGAGGTGTGGCTCAGGTTGAGTTCCTGCCCTTTTGCTGGGTCTTATATAAATGAAGAAACAGAGAAAGACACAGAGAGAGAAAGGAGAAAGTAAAGAGAGAGAGATGCAGAAAGGCAGAGAAGCCCTTGGAGGCTGAGAGAGGTCCTGGAGCCTGGAATCAGCAGGGCGCAGAGGCACGGAAAGGGGCACCAGTGGGGCTGGACCCAGGGAGCAGCTCAAGACTGAGGAGAGTGGACGAGCTATGTCCCTGAACTAGGAGAAAGTGGAACAGCTGAGACTGAGAGAGGAGACCCCGAAAGAGACAAGCCCTTTGCCTGGTTGCCCACAGCTGGGCTCCTGGAGACGGTGAGCCCAGAGGGGAAGGCAGGGACCTCTGCAGAGGTCAGCCACCATCTTGCTTCACCTCAGGGTGACCAGTAGCTGACTTCGGTGAGAAAGCATCTTTGCTGGTGCCTTGATCTGGACATTTCACAGCCACGGAACTGTAAGCTTTTACCCTAATCTATTTCCCATTATAAAAGCCAGCCCATTTTTGTACTTTGCATCGGTAGTCCTGTGGCAAAGTAAGACAAAGGCTGATGTTGGTTCATAAAGTGTCCCATAGGCCTCATTAAGGGCACTTCCTCTTTTCTTGAAAGGCCGTTCATCACAAGAGCAACATGGAGAGATTTGCATTTTGGACACCTGGGTGGCTGAGCACATGGAGGACGGATTCGAGTGAGAAGACAGTTCTGGTTGCCTTCGGGTCAGAGCGCTTGGTGTCCCCTGACTTGGGGCTCCAATTTCCTAGGATTGTCGGGTGGAATCTCTTCTCTGCCCCAAGCTTTTAGAAGGGTGGGCCACCAGCCTCTCTCCCAGGAAACTATTCAGGCGATCACTTGCAATGTGTGTCTGATACTGTACTGGGAATGTCCGTGTTGAATTCCCCTGGATTGGCAAAACAGCACAGGAGCTGGGCATCCTGGCTTCATGCTGAGAAGGGAAATGGAGGCTCTGAGAGATTAAGCTGCTTGCCCAGGCCACAAAATAAGGGGCAGAGTTGGGCAGTTTTGGACAATAGTGTTGCTAGTTGTGTCTTATGCTCTCCGAATGTTTCAGAGTTTTTTAAAAAAATCTTTCAACATATTCCTTTCTAGACCAACCCTTGGAAGTGGTCAGGGCAATGCTTTTCACCCTTTTATAGGTTATGAAGGTGAAGTGTTAAGTTTTTAACTGGGTATGTACATAGGAAATGAAAAGCTGTGCCATGAATTCAGGCCTCCCGAATTCAAAGCTTGATGCTCTTTCCGTAGACACACATCGGCCTGACAATCCCTCCCTCCCTTCCCTCCTTCCCTTTCCTCCTTTCTTCTGTCCTTTCTTTCTTCTGTATGATCACAAATTCATCCATCACACATTCACTGAATGACGTGAGCCTCCCCCTCAGACCCTGCAGTCATCAGCTACCTCATACAAAGTCCTCTAGCACCTGAGCTGAGATCAGCACATATTTCTTGAGCCGCTTCTATGTGCCTGGCATTGTCTAAGCCCTGGGGATCCCATGGTGAATGAGATCTGGTTCCGGTTCCAGAGATCTGTCTCATGCAAGAACCAGACATGCAAACTAGCAATTACAGTATGCTGAGATAAGTGCTAGAAATGAGCTGAGCACATACCCTCCGAAGGCCTCATTTCTCCACATTGTAAAATATATGATTTACTTCTACACTTATTTCCAGTTCTGACACCCCTGTGCACTTGTGTTATCAAAGTGAAATGTCACAAAACTGTGCAGCATTTTCTATCTTGTGTCAATGCTCTGATGGAGTGCTCAAGCTCTCCACTGACTTCTTTCCAGAACTCTTTAATAAATAAGAAAAAACATTTGTAAAAAGTTTATATTTTAAGGCTTATTATCCTATGAACTACTAATAAATTCTGCATAGAAAATTTCCTCAAAACATGGAGTTCATCATGTCAATGTATCAAAGGATGCTTCACCATGTCCTTAGTGTTTTATAAAATTGAACAAAAAATATTTTCAAGACAGGTGGTAAATATTTATATAAGGCAGTAATGTTTGATTTACTGAAAAAGGTGTTTGAAGAAGAGGAAATTAAGAAGGATTGACATGTGCATAGGAAAAAATAAAATAAATATTAAAGAAATCAAATGAAATGTTAATAGTTGTTTCTGAGGGGGAATTATACAGAATAGCAGCTATGTATGGCAGGGGAAGGTTAGAGCGATTGAGACGTGACTATTAAGGGGCAGAGTTTTTTTGTTTTGTTCACTTTTTGGTTTTGTTTTATTATTATTATTGGAGTAATGAAAGCATCCTAATAGTGATTGAAGTGATGAATGTACAACTCTGTGATTATACCAAATATCATTGATTGCACGCTTAGGATGGATGGTATGCTTTATGAATATGTTATCAATAAAATTGATTTTAAAAAAAAGAAGTGGGCTTTTAACACTCAAAAACCAGAACTAGTTAAAAATATCATTCGACTAAAGTGAAAAAAAAAAGATCAAGTTTTACTTTTATCATTAGGAAAACATAAAATGTAAATGGTTGTGAAGTTTGCATTATGATACCTGCCTTGGACACATACGCTGCTTCAGTACTGCCTGGACTATAAGGCATGAATGAGAATTTAAGACTTTCCCACCTCCATTGGATGCTGTCCTTGAGCTACAGAATTTCAATATGGTGCTATCTCCCTCCTGATGTTTAGAAATTCGGGCTCTTCCAGTTCCATTCTCAGGCCCACTTGACACTCCTCAGATGTTCACGTTTGCCCTGTCCCCTCCCATTTCTAACCTTCACTCAATACTTGCATTTGAGTTGTTTACCCGCCTTGTCCTACACTAGGAGCTCCTGGAGGTCGAGGTGTACCTTGCTCCTCACTGGTGCCCCCACGAGGCCATCAGCCCGTTTATGCATGTACGCGTGGCTAACAACATAGAATGGTTCACTCACCGCCTGTGCCAGCAACCTCTTCCCTTGCCTTCTCTTATAGAGGCTGGAAGGTTAACTATTTTCTTCCCCTGTTTCCTGAGCAGCTAGGAGTGGTTAGACAACACAGCTTTAACCAATAAGATGCTGGCAGAAGCCCCTAGGAAGTGCTCCCATTCCTAAATAAAACAGCAAAATCTCTTGAAGAGAAAGGCATTTACCTTTCCATCCCTCCTTCTTCCTGCGACGCTGGCATGCTGCTTACAGTGTGCATGACAGTTGTCTTGCCTTCACGAGGCACCCATGCAAGGATGAAGGCCAAACGCTGGAATGGCAGAGCATGGGAGGGTTGGAGCCTGGCTCCCTGCGGCCACTTGGAAAACTGGGATAGGCCCTGAACCATTGGGCTTCTTGTAGTGGGAGATACATAAATCCTATTTGCTTTTTGCTGCTGTTAGAGGCAGCAGATCCCTTAAATAACTGATACCATATGAGTGAACAGAGGAACCACAAATGGACAGGTGGGGTGTAGAGAGGGCATTGGGAAAGCACCAGTGTTTACCACAGCCCAATGCCCAGGATCAATGGATGATATTCCTGATGCGCCGGGCCTGCTCCAGTACAAGACAAAGTGAGGTCTCCTGTGCATCCAGTGTCTCATCTTTTCTCTATAAGATTTGTCAGCAAATGTCTGCTTAAAAGGAAGCTTAAAGTTGACTCTTGATAACATCCTAGGTGCCGAAGGAGACATTGGGACCTGTAGTTGAAGAAGTGAGCCATAACCCACTCGGATGAAGTCACCTCAGTCCTACCAGTGAGGAAGCTATAGCACAGGCAGGAGGAGGACTGGCTCAGGGCCACACAACTCAGAGCAGAGTGGAGCAAGAAGTGAACTGGAGTCCAGAAACTCTGACATCAAATGTAATCTCGCCATACTCACTCTAATGGGTCCCAAGCAGCACAACGGGCAGAAGATGAAAGAGGAAAGCCAAGGAATTAGAGAAAAGATCATTGGTACCTCCTAAAATGAAGAGAGAGTGTCTCTGTACACCAATCATTAAATCTAGGGATGAGAAGAGCAAGAGCCGGCCATTTGGGTTGCAAATAAAGTAATCCCTCTTGTATAGCTAGATCTGGAGGGTTTTCACACTTTGCTTGGTTCTCATGCAACTGCATTCAGTAAGGAGAATTAGTATTCCTTTCTTACAGATGGAGAATCTGGTGTTCGAGGGTGAAGTCATTGGTCCAGTATGGTATAGGATCCATAGCGGTACTGAGCCATAGTACTGGGAAGAGCCCTGAGGAAGGAAGAGATCCTCAGAGGTGGGTCCTGCAGTGAGCCTTATGATTCGAGGCAGGAATGAGAGATGCAACAAGCAGCTTTTGAATCATGACATATTCTGGAAAGCGTAGAATAGAATTGGATTTTTTAAAATAAAAATCCCTTACCCTTTTGGTCATGGTTTAATTCCAGAGTGGCTCTATCTTTATTTCTAATTGATTTTTTTTAAGCCAATAAAAAGAATTTATTGAGAAATGGGGGGAAAGAACGAAGCTTGCTGAGAAATGGGAGAGAAGGATGGAAATACGTACCAAGATTTGACGCAGCCCCCTCTAGGCAGGGAGAGCGGGCTCTGGCTTGTGAGGCCACCCTTTAAACTATTAATTATTCCTTCCCTTGCTAATGCTAAAGGGAGGGACCCCAGCCAATGGCAGGGGCCAATGGTGAGGGCCAATGGTGAGGCCTTGTTTGGGGTTATCCAGGACCAATGGGGAGGCCTGTTTGGAATTTTCTGGGGCCTCCCCTCAGCCCTGGAAAGAGTCCCAAGTGGCACCTCAAGGTCAAGGTTAAGGTTCCGGTGGAGTCTCATAGCCATGTTGCCTGTCCTCCATGTTGTCTGTCAGCCATGTTGTCCATAGGCCACGTTGTGGCTCATCTTCTCATTTCCCTATACTAACCTGCCTCAACTCCCCCCTCAGAGAGTTCATGCCTTTATTCTTAAGGGGGTGCTGAGGGGCGATAATCATTCTTCTGTAGTTACTTCCTGCTGGTTAGGGCAGTAGTCTCTGCCTGACAGGGCATAAACCTCTCAGGCTACTCTATTGTGGTTGAGGGAAGATGGGCCCGGCACCCTGATTGGAACTGGATGAAATTCCTACATAATTAAAAAGGTGTTGATTCTGTAAGAAATAAACTTAATTAGAATTTTAAAGATATATGGTCCTATTAAAAGGATAAAGAAGATGGTTGCAGGCAGGCCCCAAAAGGGGGCCAGCCATGATGTACTGGACCACGAGAGTGAGAAAGGCCAGGCATCTTCAGAGGCCGCATCCTCCCAAAGTTGATGGGAAACAGCATTCTTCCTTGAGTTCTCTTGTGTTGTTGGTTAACTCTAGGGAGAGCTTGTAGTAGACCTGCTGAGTCTGGGTATAAACTGCCAACCCCAGTTCCCACAGCAGTGGTTACGCTCTGACAGCTAGGAGAGGTATGAGGAGAGGCACTGACTTAAATGTAAACTCACAAAGTCAGTACAGGCAACAAGACACGCACATGGCAAGCAAAATAAAGACGGGACTTCAGAGAGCCATTCCTGTTTCTTGAAGGCACATTCATTAGCTACTTAGAAAATGAATTAAATTTACCAAGACTTTTAACATGTCCACTATCCCTCTGCATATGCTCTAGGAGAGATACCACCGTATTCATCAGGCATATAGGTACAGCACTCAATACGAATCAATGCACAAGTTCCTCTCTGAGCTGCAGTTCATAGATCTAAGCTCCAGGTTTGCAATACCATGCATGTCATCTCTCCATGGGAGCAGGCCATAATGCCAGTTGTGTTTGTTTAAGTTCTACTCTAATTGACCTTGAAAGGCTTGGGCTCTTCATTTTATTTTTAATTTGTTCTTCCTCTCTTCCCTTTTCTTATTCTCTTCAAAGAGATACTATGCTACTACTAGCCACACATATCAAGAAAACTATAAACACGCAGAGCCTTTTTGTAGATTGCACAGGATGTTTTGTAAACTCTTCGACTACCAGTCCAAGGTGTGTCTTTTCTAAATCTGAAGCTACAGAGCCTATGAGAGGGAGGGGCTTGCCTAAGAACCCTCATCCGAGTATTGACAAATCCAGTATGTGTCCCTCACCTTTCTCCACAATGTCTCTTTTATAAGCGTGCTCCTCTGGGCTGGGCATGTAGAAGGTATCCACTTCATTGACTAGTTAATAATAATGAGACCCGAGGGTTGCGTGATTGGGATGGCTCCCTTCCTTTACTGCAAGTGGCCACGATGTAATCTAACTTATCCCAAGACATTTCATACAAAAGCACCATCAATTCCCTTTCTCCCTTGTCTAACCCTGGGATTTCCTGGACATCACCAGTGTTATTGATTCTTGTCTGACACAAATGAAGAGGGGATATGTCACACTCTACGGAAATCCCATTTGAGGAAACAGATCGATGGGCTGATTACTCACATTACAAAGGGGTCTACGCTAGTGCATTTGGATAATTGGTTGCAGAAAAATGCTATAGAGAGGCAACTGGCTTGCTGGGAGAAGTCAGCTTCTGAGCTGACTCTGTCTCTTACTATCTGTGTGATCTTTTTATGCTCCTTACCTAATAATAATAAGTATAATAGTGTTGGTAATAAGAGTAATAGTAACAATGATAGTGATGATGATGTTGATTTAACCTCAGAGGGTTGTTTTGTAAACTACTTACAATGAAGTAAACATACCTAGAACACTGCTTAACCACTCTTGTTATGGAAATAAATATTAGCTACTAAGATTTTGATTGTGGGAAACCCTCAAATAGGAAGAAAAAGAAAGTGCTTTGAAGGACAATTAGATAGGCTAAGTGACCTCTGCTTCTGGTGTCTCAGCAGGGAGAAAACGGGCTTGGAAAACCTTCTCTGTAAGCCGGAGCCCAGCTCTGCCTGCCTGCTCTCCTTGGGACACCACCCCCCCTTACTCCCTTTGGACTCTGCCTTTGGGTTTCCCTGTCACGGCCAGGGAAGGGACTTCCCTTCTCCAAGGATATATGAAAAATTGTGATTACCAATAGGTCTGGGGGAAGCAGGGGGCATTCTGTATCAGTATTTAGTGGGCGGAGGAGGATCTTTTTCAAATGCAGCGCCTCACCTTATTCATGATTTTGGAAAACACTGACAGCAATGGAACCTGGACTGTCATTGTCACAAGGGCAGGACCCACATACGCAACCTCATCACCATGTCTAATAAATACTGGATGTTCAGTAAACATTTGAGGAAGGAGGGAAGGAAGGAATGGAGGGAGGAAGGAAGAAGGGAGGAAAGAAGGAATCTAGAAAGGAGCCTCAGTTTGTTGAGGTGGGAAATGACAGCGAAAGCCAGGTAAAGAGGCAGTTTTGGCTGCTGTATTGGGAGCGTCAAATAGAGTAGAAAGGCTCCTGTCCAACTCCACCAGCCATTAGTTATGTGACCTTGGCCAAGTCACCTCCCTTTTCAGAATGCTGCCATTCTGGAATTGGCTAAGGACCAGGAAATGAATCAAAATAGGTATGACAAATCACCTCATTTTCTGTTCCAAGTACAGATGTCTCATGATGTGGTCTCACAATGATACAAAGACTTGCTTTTATGCCTCCTTTGAGACTGACAAAAGGTGAAATGAGGGAAAAAAAGACTTTTTGTCAAGAAAGGTCAGAACTTGGACCCACAGGCTTCCTCACCTGCCCGAGTTTGTCTTCTATGTAGAGAGCCAGTGAAAGTTTTTGAATCAAATAAATTCTAGTTTGGGGATGGGGAAAACAAGCAAGACTGAGACTTGAGTGCGTGGCCCCTCCATGAGTCCTCAGAAATCCCTCCTTGAATCTGAGGACCCGAGAGCAGAGAGGAGATAGGTATTGTGAAGTCCTCGGCGCGATTGCAGGCAGCAGTAGCAGAGCAGTCGTGAGTGCGTCTGACTGAGGCTGGGCAGCAGATGGTCCCTGAATCTCCAATGGCCCTGGCATGGCATGGGTGTGCTGAGGAGGTCGCGTCAGAAGATCCATTCCTGTGGTTGTGGGACCCTTAGATTGAATCGGCTTCATTTGGGGCTCTTTGACTAAGTACTTCAGTACAAATGTGGATCTTGGCTCCCTTGCTGGAGTCCTTTATAATTGGGAAAAACGTGCAGAGAGACACAGAGAAAAAGAGCCACCATCTTACCCTGTCATGTGACAGAGCTGCAGTAAGACAAAGAAACTCCGAGAGGCTGAGAGAGAGGCCAGAGGCTGGAATCAGCGGAGCAGCCCAAAGCTGAAGAGATGCAGCCTGGGGAGAGATGAGCCGTATGCCTGACTGTCCACAGCTGAGCTTGGGGAGAAAGTGAGCCTGGAGGAGAAGGCAGGGACCAGCCACCATTTTAACCTGCCCCGTGGCAGGAGCCAGATCTGCCGCAGCCAGTCTTTGGTGAGACAGCATCTCTGATGATGCCTTGATTTGGACATTTTAAAAGCTTCAGAACTGTAAGATTTTACCCTAATAAATTCCCATTATAAAAGCCAACAAATTTTTGGTATTTTTGCATTGGCAGCCTGTGGCAAATCTAAAATAGTAGCGTTTGCTAATTCAATCATGTAAATATTCCCATCACACAAAATTCTGAAATTAATGGCAGATTCTCGTGAATCATATGAACTGTCTCAACCATGCCACTGGGTGTGAGCTTAAATAAAAAATGACGGAGAGATCCCAGAATTTACTGAATTTCCCTGAAAATGACTCCATTGCATTTTCTGTGTCAGGTAAAATGGAAGCTAAAAGTGGAAAGAAGAGGGACAGAACAAGAAAGGACAAATAATAAAGCCAGTTATATTTTGTTACAGCTGAAACTCCCAAGATAGTGAAGTCAAGAGCAGCTCCAAAGGTAGGTTTCACTGGGGCTAAAATTGAATGAAAGATGGTTGGAATCACTCAAGACTTATAACTCTGGGGAAGGAAGAGTTGGGTGGTATAAGGAAATGACGTTGTTGGGAGGCAATTGTCCTCGGGTCTCGCGCATTTCTGCTCTTCTCACAAGCAGAGGCGCTGACTGCGCTTTGGTCTGAACTGTGCCTGTGAGGACTTTTGTGTGGCAAACAACCTTGGAAGACACAGAGTGTTCCCCTCCAGAGCAAAGGACTATAGGCTCACTGACTATTACAAAAGATTCCTGTTCCTCCCCCGGACCATGACCCACTGTGTGTGCAGGCGTCACCTGGCCCTTTTTACTTCACCCTCTAGGAATTTGGGGCTCAGGGAAGCAGCCCCTGATCTGAGAGTTGCATGTTTTCTGCAACATCCATGAAACTGTGGCAGGTTAGCTTGTTAGCTTGCAAATAGGGTAAAATCTCAGATCCTTCACAGTTCTTGACAGTTGTAAATCCAGATCGTTGCTAAGTTCCATGTGTCAGATCACACCATGAGCCTGCAAGAGTTTGGGTAACAGCTGACTGCTGGCCAGGGTGGCTGGGATGAGAACTTTTCTGCAGATAGAGAGCATCACCTGGTCTCACGATGAGGAAACTGAGGCTCAGAGCAACGAATGCCTTGCCCCAAGCTCTGAGGATAGGAAACTACAGGGTTGGGCTTGACCCGTGTCCTTTTGGCTTGAAAGCCCAAGGGATGGGCCCCAAACTGCAAACCCTCCAAAGGTGTATGCACCTTTAGGCAGGTAGAGGGTAGACTGTGGGAGAACCTGTCTTTCTCAGCCAGAGAGAGAGGTGGAAGGAAGTGGTGGAAGCTGCATGGCCTTTGGGTTGTGGACTTGGGCTGCAAGCCCAGTTCAGGCCCTGAACAGATGGGTGACCCTGAGCAATCCATTCAGCCTTTCTGAGTCTCAACTCTTTCATTTGTGAAATGGGATGGAAACAACACTGGCTTCACAGAACAGCTGTAAGGTGTAAATAAGATAGTGAGTAAGTTCCTAGACAGGTGTCTGCCCAGAGCCGGAACTAACGGTAGCTCCTCCCCTAATAAAGTCCTCTTCCCAGATTAGCAAGTAGGCTCATGCAACAGAATGCTGGAAAGCCAGATCCGGGGCACTGGACATCACATGGTCCAACCCCTTCTGCTAGCAGTTGAGAAACCTGACATTCAGGGAGGAGGCAGGACTCACACAAGTTCACTCAGCATGTCAGCTCCTGAGTCAGAACAGGACCAGCTCTCCCAGCTGTGGGCAGTCCACGGCCTCCCCCGTTCTTCTCTGCTCTTAATTCTTAATGTCCCCACCTGCCTCCACAGCCCCTTCCCACACTCTCAAAAGGACCCGCCACCTCTCCCAGGAATCTATTGTTTCTCTACTTAACGTCCTTCTCTCCCACCTGAGCATAAGAAGTGTGGGGTCAGCGGCCATGCCTACTACTGTCTGCTGAATGCCACCACCCAGCACATAGTGGGACCTTGATGCGTTTTTGTGTAAAAGATAAATGAATGCATGAATGTATGCATGCACGCGTGCATGCATGAATGAATGAATGGAAAACTCTTGGGTATGCCTCCTGGCACACTGGGAAAGTAGGAGCAGGTAAGATTAGGACAAAGGGAGAGTCAAGAAGCAAGGAAAGACATAATGGAGATAAGGGAAGGACACAGAATCTTCTCTGGGATGGGCCTGGCCTGGCCATGGGGGCTGCTGCTGGCGCTGCAGACCCTGGTGGGGTGGACGAGCCGGAGCAGATGGTACTGTCCACATAATCTCTTTGCTGCCCTTTCATGTCTATTCAACAAAGCTAGTGATGTCTGTGGACCAGAGCCCAGGAGCTGGTGAGGGAGATGAAGCAATGTATGAGTGCAGCACGGCAGGGCAGCTGGCCGGACACAGGGGAGGTGAGGGCATGTCACAGCACTGGTGCAGACGGGCAGGGAAGGGTCTCGGAAGGGGAGACACCTGAGCTGAGCCTTTCAGGCATGTTGCTGTCCTCTGTGCAAATGGGATGACCAAGACTCCAGCTTGCCCAGAGCCCTGGACCAGCCACCAGCACACTGACCTCTGTGGTCACCCCACTGGCCCCAAATGGCCCTGCCAAGACCAGTTTCTGCTTTGTATCAGCCATGCGGGAAGCTCAGCCCTGTCTTCCCAGCACAGTGGGAGTGCTGTGTGAGTGTCAGGGAGGTGAGGAGGACAGGCTTGTGAGACCGACACACCCAGTTCTCATGCAGGCCACTCCAGGCCCTAATTGTGTAACTTTGCACCTTCCTTCACCTCCCTGGACCTGCTGCTTTTATTTGCTAAACTGGAAAAATGCAAGCACTTCTAAGTTTCTCACCAGGAATGAGCTAAAACAGGGGCGTCACTATTATTGTGGTTGTGATTTTGGTTTTATTATAATTTTACACTTTCCGTGTTTGATACCTCAGGCAAGTAAGTATTGGTGGTCTCTCTTCCTTAGCCTAGGCGTGGACCAGTCCCAGCTAGCCCGAGTTTGCAAGTTTTCCTTTCTCGGTTTGTGTAGCAGAAAACCAAAGGGATGAGACCCCTTGCCTGGGTGGCCTCGACGAAGCCATCCACATGCCCATCCTTGTCGGCTTCGTGGCGGGGCAGCGCAGCCTCCAGCACTGGCAGCAGGACCCCAGCTACTCTGAGGCCCCAGCCCGTGCTTCCATGATGGCTGGTGACCATTAGCAGGGAAGCCCCCACCTTGACTAGGAAGCCTGGGGCAGGACTGGGCCTGGCTTCTTTACATAGCAAATGCCAGTTTCTGCTTCAATGGCCACCCCCTGCCTCCAGAAGCCTCCGCTGGGCTGGGGAGGGCGTGAGCCTGGGGCTGGGGGAAGCTGGGCCGGGGGTGGAGGAGTCTGGAGGCCATTGCCAGCCTGTAAGGCATCTGCTGGCACCTGGGGCCAGGAATGCTGGAAAACCCCAGGGGCCTTTCCCACACACACTATCTTGGAGAGGGAGGAGTGTGGCCTGGGGCAAGTTTCTTTTCTTCTCTTCTCCGGTTACGGTATTTTCATTTTTAAACCTACCTTCCTCCAAGGCTGCTGTGATGCATGTGTTCACAGGTGATGCCTACGAGTGCAATTAATAAACTCCGAAGTCAGAGACGATGGTGAGAGTGGAAGTGATGCCCATTCGATCCCATCACAGCCCCCTGAACCCATCCTGGGGAATATAACAGTTCTCCGTGCCTCAGCTTATCTGCCTGCCAAATGAGAGAAATAACACCTCCTTCCAGAGCGCTGTGGGAACTCAACGACACAGCGTGCATACTTGTAGCGCACTCTCTGGTCCCTGGGAGACGCTCAGTAACTTTTCACTGCCTCGCCCCTTGCATCTCTGAGCCTCGGTTTTGCTCATTTGTCAAATGGTAAAAGTGAATTATAAAGGAAGAATAATAAAGAAAGAGGACTTTCCTTACACCTCATTTTATCAAGATGGCCAAGGCTACAGCAACTCTACCGCTGAGCTTCTCCAGGTTCCCCCGACTCTGACTTCTCGCGGGCATCGGGAGGGTGAGAATGAGAGCCAGCCCTCCGGAGTGCTCTCTAGGCCGGGGCCCATGTGCTCAGAGCACCGCTCCTGGGTCCTCACAACGGCGCAGTGAGTCAGGGCTCTGGCCCTCCTTTCCACAGAGGACGCGGGAGGCAGAGGGAGCCGAGCCTTCCCATCCCGCCAGGCCCTCTTCAGCCCAGGCCCTCAGCCAGCATCCCAAATGGTAGCAGAAGCTGGCCTGGAGCCATGGTCCTTCAGGCCTTCGGGGGTCCCGCTCAGCCCTGGAGGGCTCCTGGGGGAAGAGCTCTGCAGCAGTTTGCACGCTGAGTGTGCCTTCCCCTGGGCTGCAGGGACATTTCCCAGGGATCACGGACTGGAGAGCTTGAAGGAAGCTCAGTGTGTGCACGAACTCGTCTCAAAGTGATCCACCTGAACCGCCAGCTTTCCTCACCCATTTGGCTCCATGGCACTTCTGTTCCCACTTCATAAAGGAAAGCCATTCTTCTCCTTCCTTCTGAACCTAACCTCCAAGGCACCAAACAAAGGCAGGAGCGTCATGAGAGCCAAGCAAAGTAGCTTCTTTGGGGAAATACTGAAGGCACCTTGCTTCATCCAAGTATCAAACACATACAAAGGCAAGCCTCAGCTTCTCTTTCTTTCACTCTCCCTCCCAATTTTTATCTCTCCGTCTAGCTCATCCATCTCTCTCTTTTTCTCCATCCATCCACCCATCCATCCCTCCGTCTAACCATCCATCTCCCTTCAAATTTCATTTCAGGGAAGAGAAGCTTAACAGAGTTTGTGCATTAACACATCTGTTTGAATTTCAAACTAAAGTCAGACTTTCCCTTCAAATTATAAGTCGTATTTAGCTGATAAGGACTGGCTTTGCCTATTGGGCTACGTGGCAGATAGTTTCCATAAATTGAATGAGTTAAATCTGCAGCTCCAAGGTTTTGATGAAGTAGACTTAAAGCACTGATGCAATACTCCAGAACTGCGCTTCCAACACGGCAGCACTGGCCACCTGGACTGTGCCTGGGCCACATGCAGACGTGCTGTGAGTCTCAAAATGCACCAGGTTTCAAAGGCTTCATGTGACGCCAGAATGTAAAACCTCTCATTAATAATTCTTTATACTGACTGCAAGTTGGAATGACAGTATTTTGTATATGTGGAGTTAAATAAAATACATTGTTATTCATTTCACCTGTTTCTTTCTCCTTTTTCAATTGTGGCTACTAGAAAATTTAAAATTACATAGGCGGCTTTCATATTTCTACTCGACAGTACTGCTTCAGAAAACACCTCCCTTGGGGCTATTTAAACAGAAATGATAACATTCTCAGATGTCTATTTAACATGTGAAAGTGGAACATGGTTTTCAAAATTCTGTTAGAACAGACACAAGCAAAGACTAATCTTTTTTACAGGTGGGGAAGTTTTGGCTCAGAGAAGGAGTGTGGCTTCCCTAATTCTGTGGCTTTGTGTGAATTCTATAATCATAACCAAAAACTTCACTTACAACCTTTAGAATCTTGACAAATACAGTTTCCACAAAGGCTAGAGGAAGACTTTCCCCTGGGGAGCACACGTTTTGGCTGAGTTCTAGAACCTTCTAGCTTTGGTCAGTGAGTAAGAAGCCGCCTGCCTTTGGCCATGCCCCTTCCGCAGCCCGTACCAACCCAGGTCCCGAGAGTGTGGGTAGTGGAAGGCTGTGGGCCTCAGAGGCAAGAGCCGTGGAGACTGGCTCCGTGGCCACCCAGCTAACTTGACGAGTGGCCTTGAGAAGTCGCTGCCCCTGAGTCACAGTTGGATGGTCTGTACAGGGATAGCATTAAACCCCGTTGATCTACGTGCTCCCTAAGCGGACAAGCTCTTCTGGCCTCAAAACTGTGAGCCCACCCATTACTTGGTATTTGTGATAGCAGCCCAGGCAAACTAAGGCACTGGGCCTGGTTCTGCCCTCCAGCGTCTCTGCTCAAATGTCTCATTGCTCAGGGCTCCCCCACCCCTCTGTATAAAATAGCATCGCCTGGCCCCCACTCCCCAGCCACCTTACTCGTCCTCCTTTTTTTCCTCCCTTGCACTTTTTGCATCTGGCATCGTCTGTATCTAGTTGTTTGTTGTTGGCTCATTACTAGAATGTGTATTCCAAACATCTGGGAGTTTAGTCCACTTGTCACTGCTGTCCCTCCCCAGAGGGGCTGGACACACGGCGTTCCATAACACGTGGGGACTGAAGGCTGAGTGCCAGTGCCCCCCTGGGGCTGGCTGTGCAGCTGCAAGGGGGCCACTGTGCCCGTAGCATCCAGCAGGCTGAGGACCCCTCAGTCGTGGAGCCTGAGCCCCTGCCTCCGTGTGCTGTGCCTGCAGACCAGCTGAGAGCACAGATTCCTGGGGCCCCTCTACCAGCAAGCTCAGACAGCAGGAGGGCCACAGGCCAGCCGAGCTGAAAGTGAATTACCTTCTCTATGTGTGTTTTCTCTGATTAAGAAGGTAAAGTACAGGGTGGACTTGATTGGGTAGGTGGGTGATTATTAAAAGCTTTCCCTGTATTATAGGATTTGTTACATGTTTTCCCCTTATATTTGGAATTTACAAAAGCTAATAAAATAAAATTAAAGGCAATGCATATTCACTGAAAGGAAAAAGAAGACAAAAACATAACAGTAAAATATGAAGGAGGGAAAACATATCATTTGTCGTCCAAGGACCCACCTTGGACTTACTCTCATTCAAACTGCTTTCTATGCAGTATGAAGCCTGGTTGAGATCACACCCTATAATTGATTTTAAATAGTGTTCTTTTCCCCTTAAAATTAAGCCATGGGCACTTTCCACATCATTAAAGACTAATAATAGTTATCATCTGTGGAGCACTGACAACGTGGCAGGCTCTGGGACATGCGCTCTGCTCAATTTACTCTCTTAATTTTCAGAACCGCCACATGGGATACGCCATACAGTGGTAGCTGCAGGGATGGGCCCTGGGGCCGGGCTACCCAGCTATCGTGGGGAGCTGTGTGATGTCAGTAAGGTGGGACACCTCCTGGGGCTCACCTCCCTCCCTTGTCAGATGCAGGTCATAGCACCTACCGTGTGGGTGAGCTCAATGAGGAAATGGGGGTGTATGTTCATCTACCATGAACGGTGAAACTAGCACACTGCAGCTTCCACGTCCACGTCTGCAGTGATGAGGGGCCATTGTGCAATCATCCCCATGGTCCAACGAGGACGTTGAACCTCAGCAAGGTTAAGGAGTTTGCTCAGGATGACGCGGCTCACAGAAGTTGGAATTCTTGGGAGACATCACTTTTGTAGGAGATGGTATAAGAAAACGATGGAAAGACAGGCTTTCCCGTCAGCCAGGGCTGAGTTTGACACCAGCTGTGTGGGTTGGATGAGTCACACTGTCTCCAGCTCTGATTCCTCACCTCTGATCTGGGCATAACTGTCCCTGTCTCACAGGGTTACTGGGAAGACACAGTAAATCTATGATGACGTCTTAGCTGGATAATAAGCACACAGCAAGCTGTGATGGCTTGAAGCTGTATGGACCCCAGCATAGTATGTTCTTCAAGTTAATCCATTCCTGCGGGTGTGGACCATCTGTAAGTAGGATCTTAACTTAAGATGTGACCCACCTTGTTCAGGGTGGGCCTTAATCCTCTTTCTAGAGTCCTTTATAAGACTCATCTCCTCGTCAGGACACCAGTCCTGCTGGCTCATGGGTGCGCCCTGCTCCTGTATGGCGTCACCTTAACTATCATGTCTTCAAAGCTCCTGCTTCCAAAGACGGTCTTGTTCACAGGACTGGGACTTAGGGCTTGAGCATGTCTTTTGAGGGGAACAAATCAACCCAGAACATTCAGGGAAACGAGGGTTCTGAGAGGGAATCCAAGGAGGGGACTTGAGTGCAGCCTTCCAGCCCGTGGCTCAGCTCCGTCCTGCCGTGCACCTGCGCGGGGGCCGAGCCAAGGCATCGTCCTCCCTCGTCTTCCACCACCCAGAGGAATGAACGGATAAGTGCTCCCTGGGCTTTTGGGGGCCTCGAGCTCCCCGCTGTGAGGGGAATTTGAGTGTTTGGAGGAAGCCGCAGAAGGCGCGCCTTAACCCTGCGCAGACTTCTCTCCTGACAGCCATTCACCGCCTACTCCCCTTCCTTAGCCTCCGAGCGTTTCGAGGTGGGATTTTCACTTTCCTCAGCCCAGGCCCCTGTGCCCACCGATCAGAACTGTGCTGGCTGAATCCAGCAAACAGAGAAAGATGGAGGGTGTGGTGGGATTTCAGATGCTCGCTGCCTGCCTTTCGACCCCTGTGCATTAACAAGACCCTCCGGCTTACGTGACATTTGTAGGTTACCAAGACCTTCGCTTCTGTCTCACAGTCACCTGGTCAGGAAGGCTGGGTTTCAGTTACAATGACGTGGTTTCAGTGAGAAGGATTTTTTTTTTCAGAATTTAGTCATGGAAGACAACACCTGTGACAATTTTTTCTCCAGGCTTTGTTTTTTTTAATCAAGATTGCTTCAAAACTCTGTCTCCCTCACTGAATGGCTCTGTGACTCGGGCAAGTTACTTAAGTGTTAAACTTCAGCTTCCTTATCGGTGAAAAAAGAATTATTGGGTTGAGGTGAGGCTAAAAAGAGAATAAAACATATAGAGCCCTTATCCCAGTGCTCAGCATACAGTAAATGCCCAATAATGCTACATAGTGTTATTATTATTATCATTACATTAAAGGTTATGCGATATTTGTTGGAACGAAGCTGGCGTAACTTGGTTGAACCCAGCATCTCATCATGCATGCCCACAGATCCTTTCTTTTACGCTATGTAAAATGAGGCCCTCCTGTTCTCCTGGCTTTATCGTTCTCTGAGCTGACGTGGAAACGGTTTTCTTCTGGAAAGAACACTGACTCATTTTTCTCAGCAACGTGCGGCAATAAATCCAGACTTGGCGTCGGCTGGAAAAGTGCTAAGTTTGGGGGCGCCCCTCTGATGCCTTTTCCTAGAGACAGTCGTGCAAGAGCCTGTAAAGGAGCCCTTTCCTTTGGCCCCTCCTTCTGGCACCCTCCTCTTCAGTCCCACTGCTCCATCAGGGAGCCAAGGAAATCACCTCCTGCTGGGTGTATTTCTCTGCTTTTCTCAAGGGGCAGCTTTCGTTGTTTGTTTGTTTTTGCAGTTATAATTAGAGAAAGCCCATCTGCAAGGAGATACACGTCCACGTGGTGCAGGAAAAGGCTTTAAGTCAGTCTATGCGCCAGGCAGTTACTAATTGGAGGACCTTGGATAAAAGTCTTTGAATTTTGTGAGCTTTGCTAAATGGGGAAAATAATCTCTGCCTCTCTGGGGTCATTCGAGAGCCAAATGAGAAAACATGTCTGATCCTCTTTGTAAATGCTGAAGTATTCAAATAAATAAATAAAAACATAGGTAAAATGTCTGGCACACAGTGTTCCTCATGTTAAGTAAGAAGAGGGGAGTAAAGCAAGAGTGGGTTTTTCCAGGCCTTCCAGGTGTGTTATTTGTCTGTGTTGTGGAATAGCTACCATCCGTTACTAGGCCTCCTCCAAGAGATGCAGGAGTCCTAGGGACAGGGACCCGTGGACCCCAGCTAGGGCAGCACCCCTGCCCCCTCCACGGGGGGAGACAGGTGAGTGGAGGGTGCTTTAGGACACAGAGAAATGTTCAAATTGCAGGCACTCAGGGCAGACTCTGGGGGTGGTGGTTGAATGGAAATGCTCCCCAGGGAAGGTGATGGGAGGATATACAGACATAAGCCAGGGCAGGAGGGCAGGTGTGACTCAGGCAGAGGAGAAAGCCAGTGTGGACACCGGGGGCAGGGCACAGCCCAGAGCATGTGAGAGTGCAGAAAGGCTCAGCGTGGCCGGGAGGAGAGGGTGAAGTCTTAGGGTCAGGTGGATAGAAGGAGCTGGATCAGCAGGGCTGTGAGTCATTTCCCCCAAGGCCTGCTGGAAGCTAGTGAAAGACTCGGAAGGGGAATGCCACGTTCAGATTGGGCTTTCTGGCAGCTCACCGTGGGCTGCATGCAGGAAGGAGGAGGGTGTCAGGGAGCAAAATGGGCCTTAGAGAGAACACGTAGGAGGCTGTTGCAATACAACAGGGGCCTGCGGCTCAGGGGTGGCAATGGAGCTGGAGCCCAGCAGACACACTGGAGGAGTGTTCAGGGGTTGCAGAAGGGAGAGGGGTCAAGGATAGGATATGGATTCTTGACTTGGGCAATTAGGCAGAAGGAGGATCTTGATAAATATTTGCTGCCTGGATGGGTGGGTGTATATTTGGATAGGATGGGTAATGTCACTCTCTTTTTGTACCTCTGTGTCTTTGAATACATTATTCATCCTGAGATAATTCCTTAAGCTCCTTGAAACTATTCTTAAGCTCCCCCAACCCTGTCCTTCCACGCTCCTCCCCCCATGGAATCCTGCAATTACCTCTTCCTAAGAACACTATTAAAACTGTCAGCTTCCTTCTCTGTTCACTTTAATGAAACGAGGCTCGATGCCTTCCTTCTCTGTGCTCCCAGGGTCTGGCTTACAGCAGATGTGAAATCAGAGCATATATTCAAACAACCTTCAGGTTCACCAGACTATAAGCACCATGAGAGCAAGGGCCACCTCTACCTGGCTGGTCCCCTTGCCCCCAGGTCAGGCACAGTGCTTGGCACCCAGGAAGAGTCCAACAGTGAGTATTAGGTTTAACTAGCAGGGCTGGCCTCAGGCAGAGGTAGACAGTGGGCTTGCTTAAAGGGGAAGACGGGAAGAATGCACCTGAACAAATCTTTGTTCCCAAGAAACTCCCCTAGCACCACAGAACTGCAAATCACACCATGTGGCTGCATCATTCCCGTGTGTACAGAGAAAGGAAATTCCATTCGGTTTTGGGAGTTAGCACACTCACAAACACACTTCTCCACTCTCCCATTCGTTCACTCATTTTTTTAAATTCCTTTAACAATACGTTTTAATCTGTTCTGGCTATAAAACCCTAGGTATTTGCCTGCTGGTTCTGGGTACCAAGGTTCACCGATAAAATGGGGTGATGGGAAAGGAGGGTAGCAGAGGCAGTAAGACATCCAAAATCCATGTTGTCCTGAAGGTGTGGTCCTTGCCAGGATGGTAATTAAAAAGAGTGCTTGGAAGAGACACCATGTCTTTTCTCTCACTTCTGAAGACCTATGCCAGAAGGAGTAGGCACACGCAAGTCATGGGGCAGCTGTCAGCTCCCCAGGAAGGAGGCCCACCCAGCACAGCAGTCTGCTCTTGAATTAGGGCCCCCTGTTCCCCGCGCAGGAAGAGCTCCCTAGTGGCTGGGTGGGCCTCCCTGAGACAGCAGGTGGCTGTCTTCCGCGTAGCCTCACAGGTTGGGAGAGGGGATTTCCACTCCAGGGCCAAGTACCTGGGATCGAAAAGCTGAATCTCTTGCAGTATTACTTTCCTTCAGTCTGCCTCTCATGTGTTCTCAACTCACCGCCTTGAATGATAAAGCCGGGGCCCGTGGCCTCAGTGTGTCCAATTTGAATCTTTGCTCCTCGGTAGCCATGAGCCCAGAGGCAAGTCCTGCAACCTGAGTCTCACTATCCTCCTTCTCAAGTTAGGAGCTCTATATCGCCCTCACAGGTTGCCATAGGAATTACAAGAGAGAGTGCATGTGAAAATGCCCAGTACCATCCCCTGGTGCAGAGGGGGAAGTAAACGTTAACTGCCATGTATTGACGCTCTGTCATTTATTAGCTGTGTGACCTTGGAGATAACAATAGAACCTGCTTGTGGCATTCATGAGTTACTATATGCAGAGCTACCAGATCAAGGCCTGATACACACGAAGCATTAAGCCTACATACGTGCTAGCAATGACTCTTCCGTGCAGTGTGCCTCCTGACATCCTGTACTTCCTTCAGCCTAGTTCTCATCGGCGTGTCTTACACCTGCGTGCCTTCACCTGTCTTATCTGTCATCTCCAGCCAAACCTTTCCCCCAGCACCTTCACAGAGACTGGGCCATGGCAGGAGCTCGAGGTGTCCATGGAGATTAATGCACGAAGAGGCCACTCTCCGTGATGCTAAGCTACACAGCCCTGTGTCTAGGTCAGGAGCAGCTGAGTTTCCCAGGAGCAGTGTCTGAGCCCTGTTTGCCTTCGAGGCCAGGCCATTGCCCTGCACAGCCCTAGGAGCAACAGGCACTTTGGAGTCTGCAAATGACCCCCCACTGGACACCTCATTTCCTGTGGAAACACTCTTCC
Organism: Cabassous unicinctus; assembly: GCA_029593785.1. NCBI lineage: Eukaryota > Metazoa > Chordata > Mammalia > Cingulata > Chlamyphoridae > Cabassous > Cabassous unicinctus. Next base: position 21,225 of record JAQZBX010014353.1, read on the forward strand.
TGGGAGTTGCACAAACTTGAGGCCTTTCCTGCTGGGCAGGCTCCATTGTAGGGGCAGCTCTGGGCTCCTGGGAGCTCCCTGGCAGGGGTTATATGACCTAGATAATTAAAGCTTCTCCATATGAGGCAAAGAATTCCTAGGAAGTCATAATTAATCATGTATGGTGATAAAAAAAATATTCCAGGAAAACAAAATGCGAAGTGCTGGCAGCCACATCTCATTTGTGACTCTGCAGCCGGGGTGTGGGGTGGTGTTTGGAATTCTAATTAGCCCTGGGCCTCTCCCAGGCTGGGCCTCAGCAGCTCAGGGCTGACCCTGTTTTGAAATATTTGGCCAAGGGGAGTATTGACATGAAGCTTCGTTCCTGTGGGAATGCAGGCCTCAAAGGTAGATCTCAGAAGTGCTCAGCTTCCACCCCTCATTCCAAGTTTCATGCTGGGGAAGAGTGGGGGCCTTGCCTGGGAAGATGCTGTGAACTACACCTAGTAGTACGTGGTTGGGGGATGCTGTGGGTTGAATCCTGTCCCCCACAGAAAGCATGTTTAGGTCCCAACCCCTGGGCCTGCTGGTGTGAGGCTGTTTGTAAGCAGAACCTTTGAAGATGTTTTTAGTTAAGATATGCTCAGACTGAATGAGGGTGGGCCTCAGTCCAACACGACTGAAGTCCTTATGAGCAAGGGGGTTGGACACAGAAAGAGAAGCCACAGGGAGCAGCCAGAAGCTGGAAGTCGACAGAAACCAGAAGAGAAAGCAGAAGACACTACCATCTGATGGAAAAGCCAAGGAACCCCAAAGGCTGCTGGCCAGCCAGCCGATACCCCTGGAGGGAACAAACCTTCTGAAAGCCTCTGAAACTGTGAACCAATGCTTTTCTATTGTTAAGCCAACCCATTGGATGGTGTTCAAAAGCACCCAAAAAAGACATATGGGGGAGGAAGAAGGGGTTGGATTTGGAGCTGTGTAATTTGAAGTTATATGGATTATATGCACTAGGATCAGGCTCCAACTGGTTTAATTAAGCCTGAAAAGTTGATTTGTTTGTAGGTCCCACTCTGGCTCAGGGATTGAAGAAAGAGTTGGCCAACAAAGATTTCCAAAAGAAAGGACCTAGAGTGGTTTGGGAAATCTGAGCAGCAGGTTTCTGGGGTTTTCTCAGGAGCAGAGGCAGGCAAATTTTCTGAAAAGTGTCAGAGCATAAATATATTTCCTGCTTGGGGGCATACTCAACTCTGACATTGTAGTGTGAAAGCAGCCATGGACCATGTGTGAGCTCAGGAGCCAGGCCGAGTTCCAGTCAGGCAGCCGGTGGGATTCGGTCCTCAGGCAGGAGCTGCTACCTCTGCTCTAGAGTGAAGCTGTGGACGCCTCCCAGCAGCCCTCACTCCTCAGCCTGGGTGTGGGACTCTGCCTCCCACACCCTGTCACGGGTGATCCTGATTGGTGACAGCTAACCACTACCTCACCCTCAGGGATTGGTTTGGTACTCCAGGACTAAGCCAATCAATTCACTGACACAGCCCCGGGCCACAGTGATTGGCTCAGACTGGTCCAATCAGAGTCAAGAAGGGACTTTAGTTCAGTGAAAGGGAGAAAGAAGAAGAGCTCTCCTGGGCTCTTGCTCTTCCTCCTCTCCAGAGGATGCCTCCAGGTCTGAGAGCCCAGGGAGCCATGGAGCTAAGGGTTCTCTTGCAGGTGGACATTCTGGTTTTCACCAACCCGAGATCCAGGGCTTTTGCTCGGGTCTTTTTCCACCTGAGGTTACAACTGATTGAGATAATTCTGTTTCCTGAGCAGCTACCATGTGCTCCGTGAGGCGTGTCCTCCGCCCTGGGGGGATGAGGTTGAATAAGCCATTGCCCATGTCTTCAACAAACTCATGGCTGGTGAGGTAGAGAGACATGCAACCAATAAAATCACCGTGCAATGTGAAGAAGCCAAAAATAGGTCTGAGGACAAGGCATCGTCTTCACACAGAGAAGGTGCTCGGGGCTGGGAGAAAGGGGAGGCTTTGGGACCAGAGGAGGTCCTGTCTGAGAACAGCCTGAAGAGAGCTGGGGTTTGTCGGGGGCCCATGCCCATAGAGGGACAGGCCAGAGCAGCACCTCGGGGAGTGGGAAACCCTGGTCTATTCATGGCTAATTCTTCCAATCTTTCATACTCCGCCTGCCCAGGTGAGACCTGGGCTCCTTTAGAATGACAGATCCAGAGAGGAGACTCAACACCATCACTCGGCATCTGGGTGAAGCCCCTACTGGCAGGTACTGGGAGTGGCTGACCCCGGTGGAGCCCTGCTTGGGCAGAGGTGAACAGGTGGCCTTCCAGGACAGGTGTCACCAAGCCACCTGACAATCCTCAGGCTTGCCTGGGCCACAGATGTACATACACACAATGAATGGATGGCCTGAGGCTGGGTTGAAGTCAGACTCCTGTCCCAATTCTGGCTCAGAAACCTCCCATCCACACGACCTTGTGCAAGTCACTTTACATCTGTGGGATGCAGCTGGTGTGTATGTACAGTCATACAGTAAAGGGATTTACTGTTAAATCCCTTAACAATGGGGTGTCAACTGCACGCATGGATATCTTCTTTAAAAATTAAGGTAAATACTGTGTTGTAAAAAGCCTTCGATGAGACAGGCCATCCAATGCTTTTGAGGAAGACAGTTTGAAAGAGCCTTCGCTTTGTGTGGCTTGGTGGGCAGGTTTTACAAAACGTCATTTTCTCTGCTGCACCCACATTTTCAACTTGAGGGGCCACTGAAAGACCAGACTATGTGAACCTTATTGAACACTGAAGGTTTTAGAGACAAGAGCATTTCTGATATCTGAAGGTGGAGAGCCCCCAGGGGGGCGGTTTGTTTCCTTTGCTGGGTTCTGACTCCTACATTTGTCAGGGGCAAGTTTTCTCTGCTGCTCTGCTCAGCAGGCTTGTCAGCATCCACTGCAGATTGCAGGCCACCTCCCTCAACCGATAAGCCCCGAGCTGGAGCAGGACCTCAGCTGCGCAGAGAGATTAGAGTGGATGGCGGCAGCTGTCCAGACCCCGTTAGTGCACCAAAGCGGGAACGGGAACTGGAGCTCTGGAATGTCTGGAATTGGGGACAATTGAGAGGCTGCCTCCTGGAGCAGCTGCTGCCCTCCTCTCTGGTGGAGGTGGTGGGAAGAGCACAAACCACAGGACAGGGAGCTTCTCTGAATCTCAGGACCCCGTGACCTGGTGAGGGAACCCTGGCTGAGGGGAGGCTTCCAGGTGACCATGGACTGGCCGGGAGCTGCCTTTGCCAGCCAAGGCTCGAGAGCCCCAGTCATTGCCTGCCCCGCCCCCAAGGGCTGCCTGGGGCTCCACAGAACCTCGGAGAGATGTGCCTCGGGGCCCCAGTGGCCTTCCCTCCTTTCTGGAGCATTTCATCCACACGCCAGGTCTTGGGCTGCCCTGAAGCCCCTGCCTGGGCTGGTCTGGCCTCCCCTCATGGAGATCTGAGATTAACGGTTGCCTGAGTTTAGCTCTCTGGGTACCTGGGGGTGGGGAAGGGGGCTCCTCCTCAGCCTGACTTGAGGCAGGTGCAGCACCCCTCAGGCACCAGGCCCTGGGGAAATGAGGAAATACGCTATAGAAACCCAGCTGGGAGGTGCTGCATATGGCATGCTGTGCAATGGGGGATGAGGAGCCGGGGTTCTCGTGGGCGGCTGCCCCTGCTGGGAACCCAGCTCTTGCTAGGCCCTGAGGGAACAGATGAGGATGAGCAAATCTTTAGCGTCTGCCGCTGGCGAGTCCCCAAGCCTTCCAGCACCATTTTGGCTTTCTGACCCCTAGTCCTGTAAAATAATAAACCTGGCTTGTTTTAAGCCACCAAGTTTGTGGTAATTTGCTGCAACCACAATAAGACGCTAATACAATAGGTAAGTGGCCCTGAGCCTGGCTTCCCTGTACTCCATTTCAATGGGAAGACAGACCTTTAAGCAAAGGACAGTTTCACAGCAGCGAGGCCCGCGCCGTGTGGCAAGTGGGAGCACGGAGCGCCGCATGCCAGGGTTCTTGCTCTACCTGGGCCGCGAGGAAATGAATCTAAGCTCTTGAGCATGATGGTTCTTTGCAAACTGGCTGCATCTACTTTTTCCGCCTTCCCTTTCCCGTCTCCCTCGATCGCTTGCATATCGGCTTCTCCTGAAATGTCACTCAGAGGGACCTAAAATATTCAGGTCTCAAAGTCTTTTTTTTGCTAGTCCCTCTACCTGGAAACTGCTTTTCCGCCAGACTTAATCTACTAAAATCATTCTCCTCCTTCAAGGCCAATGACCGACATCAGGAGGTTATTCTGGATGTTGGGCCATGGGGCTCAGGCTTTGGGGAAGCAGAATGTTTATAGGCAGCTGTGTGGTTGGCACTCACCTGCTATTTGGATTTGAAGTCGGGCTAGAATGGGGGGTGGGGGTGGGGAAGGTGGGGTGGGGGGCTTCCTTTTATTGAGGCCCTGCTCCCTGGCAGGTGGTGCAGGTGCCTTTTTCATACTTTATATGCATGAGGGTGGCCGAGTGTGGGCTCTCGAGCCGGGCTGCACGGGCTCCAGTTCTGGCTTTGCCAGCTTCTGGTTATATAACTTTGGACAGCAACTCACAATCTCTATTCCTCAGTCTTCTCACCTGTAAAATGAGAAAAATACTAGCACAGGCCTTTTTGTGAGGATGAAATTGGTTAAGGTGTTTACATCCTTCTCAGGCCAGTCCGTGGGCCCTGAGAAACGGGCCAGCCGTGCTGTTTTGGTGACCGCCACCAGTGCCGTAATCACAGCCATCCTCATTATTTTTCACCTCTGTTTTGCAGGTGGTGCAGCTGAGGCCCATCAAGGTCTGCTCACATGTCCAAAGTCCCAGGGAGAGAACGAGTCCTCTAAGTGCTGAGCAGTTCCCATAGCTTCACACGGCTCCAATCAATACCTTCCCTCTGGGCATCAGTGACGGGTCCCACTCGCTGTCTGTTCCCGAAGATCCCGGGCCCTTGGGGTCGGGCAGTTCAGACTCTGGGCCTGCCCCTCTGTTCCGTGGGTCCGTAATGAGTTTGCTCTCAATTACCAGCTCCTACCCCAGCGGTCTCCAGGGCAGTGCCGGCCGATTGCTCTGTTAAGCAGGGGTCCGGGCAGGGTGTCTCAATTTGGGCGGCTATTCAGTGTTCAGTCACCGCCCAAAACACAAACAGCAGGGCAGTCTTATGCCCAGCGATTTCTGGAAACCAGCCAGCCCTTCTCTCCAATGAGACTCTCCATTTCTCAGCATGGAGTTTTCCACCAGACATTTCATGCTAAGCAGGGTTAGTCCTAATGATAATTGGTTCTGGCTAGTTCCCACAGGAGCTGTTAGATTCTTTATTTGCCACCCTCAAGGGCTCTTCTCTACCTTTGGGAAAAAACCCTCTGCACCCCCAAGAAAAGGTGTCCCTCTGGCCACCCCTCAGCTCCCTAGACAGTTTTTGAGCTACTAGAATGTTCGTGCTGACCACTGGTGCATTGACTGGATCAAGTGTGACCTGATTTGTTTGATAAGGCTTAAGCCTGGGGCTCCTGACATCTGGATCTCTGTAGGGAATATTTGCTGGCAAATCAACTTTTCCTTCGGTAAGGACTAGCCAGTAGAAAGCCTGCCAAATTATCCTTGTGGTTTCTACAGTTTTCCTTGGAAGTGTATGTGATTCTATGTGTGCTGTCACTAAGCTTAAATGTTGCGTTGATTTAGAATTTATGATTTCACTGGCTTTGGGCTCTCATCAGCCGAGGATCTTACTAAGGCAAAAGGTACAGGGCTCTCTACAAGTATGAAGGACATGGCACATCCATTATCCATCCTACTTGGTCCTGCCAATTTTCCAAGGAGGGATATTCATTATCTCTGTTTGCAGATAACGAAAAGGGGCTCAGAGTGGTTAAGTAACTTGCCCCAGATCACGCAATGGTCATGGCAGACCTCAGATTAGAATCTGATGTCAGACGTCAAGCCTCTCCTTTTCACTGTGTCCATTTTAGATTGTCTATTCATTTATTCAAAACTTATTTATTGGGAGTTTACCAGACAATAATCTAGGCACTGGGAGATCAGCAACCCCCAAACCATATTGGAAAGTGGTCATTGCTCTGCAGAGGAGTAAGATAAGGTGAGGCTGGAGGAGGTGTAGACAGGGCAGGCCTCTATGGAGGGCAAGTGGGCAGCAGCTATCAAAATGTGAAATGCACGTTCACTGTGATCCAGTTTGACTCCTAGGTAATTTATCCCAGAGGCATGCCAGCAAGTGTGTAAAGCAAGTGGGGTAAGTACGAGGCTATTCACTGCAGCACTGAACAGGCAAAAGAGTGAAGCGACGTAAATGTCCATCAACAGATTGAATGGAATATAGTGCATCCCTACAGTAGAGCACTTTGCAGCCATTAAAAAGAATAAGGCAACACAAAATAAAATAGAAAAAAGAGAATAAGACAGTTTTGATATATAAGTAGATATAGATATGGATATGGGTATGGTTATGGATACAGTTATGGATATGGTTATGGATACGGGTATGGTTATGGATGTGGTTATGGTTATAGATATGCTTATGGATATGGATATGGTTATGGATGTGGTTATGGATACAGATATGGTTTCGGTTATGAATATAGATATGGTTATGGATACAGTTGTGGATACAGATACGGATATGGCTATATGGCTATGGCTATGGCTATGCTTATGGTTATGGTTTTGGTTATGGGTATGGTTATGGATGTGGTTATGGATGTGGTTATGGATGTGGTTATGGATATGGTTATGGATGTGGAGAGGGAGAGGTAGAGAGGGAAAGAGAGATGAAATGACATCTGAGACATTCTGTTAAATGAAAAAAGCAACATGTGGAACAGTATATTTCATGTGCTTCCATTTAAGTATGGGGAAAATCAGACAAAAAGCTGTGTGTGTGTGTGTGTGTGTGTGTGTGCGTGTGTGTGTGTTTCCCAGAAGCTAACCATTGTTAGTAGTTCAATGCAAAATTAATTTTTAGATGTGCCAAACTAAAGTCCTATGAATGTTCTTCTAGAAAACAAGTAACTTAACAAACATTTTCCTGAATTATATTCAGCTTTGAACAAAAAGAATGATGATAAAATTAACGTCTTTAGTGTCTTAATGATACTGCAAGGCAGAAGAGCTAGTGGTTAAGAGGCAGACTCTGAAGCCTGGGTTTGAATCCCAGCTTTGCCACTCACTGTCATCTATTGTCTAGTGTCCTTTCTTTTCAAGCTGCATAACTCTCTTCAGCATCTCTTGGAGGGCCAGTCTAGTGGCGATAATCTCCTTCAGCTTTTGTTTATCTGAGAATGTCTTAATTGTTTTGAAAGACAATTTTGCTGGATATAGAATTCTTGGTTGGCAAGTTTTACTTTCAACATTTTAAATATGTCGTTTAAATATGTTGCCTGGCCCCCATGGTTTCCTATGAGAAATTGACGGTTATTCTTATTGGGACTCTTGTATGTGACACATTGCTTCTTTCTTGCAACTTTCAGGATTCTCTCTTTATCTTTGGCATGCAACAGCTTGACTATATACTATGGTGTGAGTCTATTTGGGCTTATCCTGTTTGGAGTTTGTTGTGCATCTTGATGTGTAAATTCATGTTTTTTGTTAAACTTGGGAAATTTTCAGCCATTATTTCCTTAAATTTTCTCTCTGCCTCTTTATCTCTTTCTTCCTCTGTGATCCCCACAATACATATATTGGTACACTCAGTGGTGTCCCACAGATGCCTCAGACTCTTTTCACTTTTCTGCATTCTTCTTTCTTATCCTCAGACTGGATGATTTCATTTGTCTTGTCTTCAAGTTCACTAGTTCTTTCTTCTGCCAGCTCCTATATGCTGGTGAACCCCTCTAGGGAATTTTTAATTTCTGTTTCTGTGGTCTTCATCTCTGTTTGTTTCCTTTTCATAATTTTCATCTCTAAATTGATCTTCTCTCCAAGTTCATCTATCATGATTTCCTTTAGTTCTTTATCCATGATTTCTTTTAGTTCTTTGAACAAATTAGGACCATTTAAGACAGTCTTTATCTGGAATGTCCCAGGTCTTGTCTTCCTCATTGAAAGTTTCTAATCTTTAATTTTCTCCTTTGCCTGGGCCATCACTTCCCCCTCCCCCGAGATGGCTCCCTCATCTGTTTGCTTGTTTTTTCCTTGTTGTTGTTTTTGTTTTTTGTTTTACAGTTGAATAAAAACATACCTTTCTCAATTAAATGTACTGGATACATATAAATTTTTTTTAATCATGTAACATATTACACAATATATTTGGTTCATAGTAACATAATCACACAGCATTTGTCTTTTTGTGTCTGTTTCGCTCAACATAATGTCCTCCAGGTTCATCCACATTGTCATATGCTTTATGACTTCATTTCTTCTTACAGCTGCATAATATTCCATTGTGTGAATACACCACAGTTTGTTTATCCATTCATTGGTTGATGGACATCTGGGTTGTTTCCAACTTTTGGCAATCATGAATAACACCACTACGAACATCGGTATGCAGATGTCTGTCCATGTCATTGTTCTCAGTTCTTCTGGGTATATACCCAATAGTGGTATTGCAGGGTCATGTGGTAAGTCTATATTCGGCTTCTTTAAGAACTGCCAAACAGTCCTCCACAGTGGCTGGATCATTCTGCATTCCCACCAACAGTGAATGAGTGTTCCTATCTCTCCACAAACTCTCCAACACTTGTAGTTCTCTGTCTTTTTAATAGCAGCCATTCTGATAGGTGTGAAATGATATCTCATAGTTTTGATTTGCATTTCCCTAATCATTAGTCATGTTGAGCATTTTTTCATGTGTTTCTTTGCCATTTGTATTTCTTCTTTGGACAGTTGTCTTTTCAAGTCTTTTGCCCATTTTTTTAATTGAATACTTTGTCTTTTTATTGTTGAGTTGTATGATCTCCTTATATATCATGGATAGTAAACCCTTACCAGATACGTGATTGCCAAATATTTTCTCCCATTGAGTCAGCTGCCTTTTCATCCTTTTGGCAAAGTCCTTTGTGGTGCCCCGCACAATTTTATAGGTTTTAGCGAAATATACAAGGGCCTGAATCCATCACTGCAATGTCATGCAGGACAATTCCAATGTCCCAAAAATGCCCCCATGTTGCACCTATTCTTCCCTTCTCCTCCCTTCAGAACCTCTCGTGGCCACTGCCTTTATATCGATGATACAAGTTCTTCCATTGCTAGAATAATAAGTTCACTTTAGTCCATGGTTGCATTCCCCATTTATGTTTATTCATTCCTCAATCTTGAGAATTTTGGGATGGTGATGCCCTCTCTGTTTCTGATTGAGAGGTGGCTTAGATCCCATGGGGCAGATGGATGGAACTGTCTTGCTTGCAGTTGTAGATACTCTCTGTTTTTTTGGAATGGGCATTGTCCATCATCATCATTTGTTAGGTATCCTGGGTGAACCCAGTGAACTGGAGAGTAGGTGTTGCAACTCTGCTGAGATTCTGGGCTCAACCAGCATATGAACAGACTGAAGATTTAAGTCTCTAGGATATATATTTAACAAGTGTAGTGTCAGAGGGCCCACTTTAAATTGGTTTATTAGCTAGGATCTTGGTTGCAAATGAGAGAAACTTGGCTCAATCAAGCTCAAGTGAGAAAAATGGAATTAACACTTCAGAAGACCAAGAATTTCACAGGGTGAAGAAGGCTTCAGACAGGCCTGTATCCTAAAGTTCATTCATTACTTTCACTGGGAATTTGTCTCTGCTGCTCTTTTCCTCAGCTATTTCTGCTGGCTTCATTCTCAGGCACTCTCTCTGTGAGAGGTGTGACGGTGGCCTCCAGCAGCTCTTGGCTTTAGCATCCTTTGAAGTTACAATCTGGTGAAACGAGAACCCTCTTCTCGTGGTTACACAGAATCCCTGGGGCTGACTGTCTGGCTTGGGTCATGTGCCCAAGTTTAAACCCTTGGCTAGAGAGATGGAGTTCTCTGATGTGCTGGGTCATGAGCTCACTTTGGAGTCGGGGAAGGGGTCATCCCTATCAAAACCTCATAAGTAGATGATGGAAGAGCCATTGTTACTCAAAGAAAATTGGAGGTGCTACTGCCAAAGAAAGCACAGGAGGCCTTCTGGGCAGGCAAAAACACCAGATGCCCAGGCACATAGGGACAGCAACAGAAGCTCCTAATGGGCTATAACACCCTGACATGCTACGTGGTATGCAGTGGGTGTTGCATATTTTTCATTCCCTGGAATTCTTGGGCTGTATTTTGGGCTCTGGCAATGACTTGCTCAGTGACTCTGGATAAACTTTTGACCTCCTTTGAGGTCAGGGAGTTCTGAGTTCTTGTTCTCCCCCTTCCTCCGAGGTCTCCAAAGCAGACCTCAGCAAACATGGCTGCAATTCTTCCCTTCCCCTATCCACATCCTTTGCCATATGACTTTGCAGCTCTTCCCATCAGAAGGTGGAGTCAGTTTTCCCACACTTTGAATTGAGATTGGCCTGGTGACTTGATTTGGCAGATAGGAAATGGCAGAAGCAGTACTGGGTCAGTTTTGTACATGGGCCTTAAGAGACCCTATGCGTTTTTTCTCACTCTCTTAGAAATTTGCCCAGCTTCAGGGAAACAAGCCTAAGCTAGTCTGCTGATGCTTAGGACTGTGTAGAGATGAGTTCTCAGCTAAGACCCCCCTAGAGCCCTCAGGTCCCAGGGGACCGGCCAGTGACTGCAGACGCAGAAACAAGCCTGGCAGAGATCAGCCCAGCCCAGCCCAGACACACAGAACTGCCCACTGACCCACAGACTCATGAGCTACATAAATACTTGTGATTTGAAGATCATAAACATTGGGGTGGGTTTTAAGTAGCAATAATAATTTGATAGAGTCCTTTTGTAGCACAGGTCTTCTATAGTCTCAATTCTTGTTGAATGCCACTTTCTACTCACTCTCACAATGTATTTGGTGAGATGAAGTCCCTTTCTTCCCTCCAAAGCTGAGCTCTCAGCATATTAAACAGTTTTCCTTCTGTAGCTTCGGTTTCCCGTGTTTAGATCCACAAGTGTTGGGTCACATTCTCTGCGACAAAAGCAGGCCCAAGGATGCCTTTCTCGATCAGCTCTGCGGCATGTTGGTTTTTCTTGTCTTTTGGAGTCTGAGTGAATTCTTTAATGCTGCTTCCTTTCGCTTTCCCTTGTGTTTATATGGTTCTTACACGTGGGTTTTAAAGAATTACTTATTTACTCCATTTTCAATGCTTTACCAAATGAACCATCAGAGTTGCTTTAGGGGACAGGTTCAGCGCCATGGCTGGGTTCCCTTGACAAGCCCATCTTTGAGGTTCCCTCAGCTTCAGCATTAGAAAATTAGCATTGACCTCACAAGATTTCAGAAAGAAGGACGTGGACCCAAAGGCAGAAGGTGTTAGCTGGTGCTTGGCAATGGGAGCGGCTCAGTACATGCCAGTTCCCTTCCTTCCTAGTAATTATAACCTTCACGAACACCCCACCATGAGCAGGTCCTATGACGGCTGCTGGTGAAACAGAGACAAATAAAACATTAAGGAGGTCATGTTTTAATTAGGGCAATTATTTTTTAACTCAGGGGTTAAGAACCTGAGCCCGCATGCCCGTTAAGAAACTTTTTTTGTTCCACGGACCTCTTTGCCAGTTGGGTGAAAATCACACACACCTTCTCAGAATGTAGCAGCAGTTAGTTTTATGACACTCAACATCGGAGGTCAGAGAAAATAATGATAATAAGTTGATTTTTTCAATTCAAGCTCATGGGCCCCCTGAAATCTTAACCCCTGGTTAAGAACCCCTGTTTTAAGTAGTCATTTTAAAGAATGCAATGATAGTAAGTCCAGAGGATAAGGGAACACTTGGAGGCCCATTTGCACTCATCTCTAGTGGAATTATGGAATGACCATGGTAAAAAGGCTGAAATCCCCCTCTTGGATAGTATAAGAACTAGAATTTGGGGTCAGGCACACCTGATTTCAAATCCTACTTCTGCAGTTTACAAGAAGCATGAACTTGTGAAAGGTTTTCCACCTGCATTAGACCTCAGTTTCTTCATCTGCAAAGTGGGAGAAATAAGAGTACCCACCTGGTGGGATTGAAAAAGAAGGTGCTCAACAGTTGGCACGATGCCTGGTAAATGACAAAAGGATTATATGATTTGTCCACACCTTCCCTTGACATCTGAGGAAACCAAGCCTCCGGGAAGGTGTGTGAGAGCAGGAGCCAGACCTCGTGGTGCTTGGATGAAGATTTTTTTCAAGTTCCCACTCACTTTGAGTTTTGATAAGTGATCATTTGAGTTGAAATCTTCTAGGGTATAAAATCCCAAGACAGATTCTCTGCAGGCAAGAAAGGATCTCCTCTAACTTCCAAATCAAACTGCTATGCTTCTAGTTTTGAAAGAGTTGATTTTCTGAAATAAAAAAAGACGAATCACTAAGCAAGTAAACCATCAGAGCCTTTAGGGAGTTTAGCAATCACCCTGCTCTCTGTTCTGTGGTGGCCCATGGGAACGTCCTGCCACGCCAGGTGCAGTGGAGGAGGGAAGCATCGTGGACAGGGGCAGGGAATGCACTTCCTAGACAGTCTCAGGTGCAGGTAGAGAGGAGTGTCCCTGAGGAGCTCAGCACTGAAGGGTTTAAACCAGACAGTGGGAGTTAAAGGAGAAGAGAGGAGAACACGGTCTGTGTTCTTGAAGCCTTACACCAGAAGCCCAGCATCCTAGTGGCAGCCAGTCCTGGAAGGGACAGGCTGAATTAGCAGCAAGTGTGAATTCCAGAACACTTCTTTAAACTATGTTATACTCTCACTTCTAAATTAACACTGGAATGCAGACTCAGCCTGATTTAATAACACAAATTTCCAATTGTTACAGAGACCAATTTTTTGGTGAATGAATGAGTGATGGATAATGTGCAGACATCTGAGTGGGGTGACTGGTCAAGGGGAAGTGGCTTATTGTAGACAGAGGGGAGAACCAAGTGTGGTTCCAACAGTGGTGGGGAGAAGGCGTGCCAGAGGCAGCAGGGAATATGGGACGAATGGGTGGATGGAGGTGGGCAGAGCAGAGGCTCATCCCAGCCATGCCCCTGAGCTTGTGTGTGGTCCTGGCCAACTCATGTCATCGCTTAATCTCTCAGAGCCCCAGTTCCCTCCTCTATAACATGGAGAAGGACGACAGCCCAGTTAGTCAGCACTCCTCGATTGCAAGGGACAGAAAACTCAATTTCAGAAGACATTTTGGGTCATGCAACTGAAATCTCAAGTGTGGCTTGGCGCAGGACCACAGGGAGGTCACTATGACTCAGTTCCCCTCCATCTCTCAGCCCTGCTCTCCTGGCCTCGTGCTTAGGAGCAGCATGCTGGCATGGCAGGAAGTGGCTTCCATCAGGAATGGAATCCCATGGCCACAGTCTAAAATTTCAAACATGAATGACAGAGAACCTTCCTGTTTGACTCCTCGGGGAAAACGCTTTGACCCCTGTGCGGGTTGCCAATGTTTTACTCCCTTGGGCAAATTTCACGCTACATTAAAGGTCCTCTGCTTTTTAAAATGGTTTAATACAATGACTTCTTTCAAGGGTGTATAAGCAGAACAGCTTGCTCAAGTAGTCTTTTTTGAAGGTTGTTCATTTGTGTTCACCTGGGAACCTTTCTGTGTCTAAGTCTCTTCTCCTTGTCTGAATACTGTGAGACCCTTTTCCCCTGCTAGCCACCAGGCAGTTCTTGGAAGGAGTGTCCTAGGTTGTATTTGTTGGCATAATAAAGCCTGGGATGTTAGAGAGTAAGGAAATGGGTGTGATAGTCACCAGGCTCTGGCTGGTGTGCTCTCCCATCTGTCCTTGCCACAGTGCAGTTCTCACAATGGCAAAGTCTTCTTTTTAAATGTTGAACCTGTGGGCTTATTTTCCATAGCCCCCTAGATAGCCAATGGCTCCAGGCATCCATCCATCTTCTCAGATTCCATCTGGTGGAAAAGAGATCTGCTCTTTTCTCTTACCTTCTGACCCAAGACTTAGGCTTAATTTTCCTTGTCTTGAATCAGGGCTTGTGCCCATCACTGACACAGTCCCTGGGGCCTGTGCGAGGGCAGCATGGACAGGTTATATATGGACCACGTGGCCCTCCAGCAGAAGTGAGGGCAGCTACACCAAATGACAAGCGTCGAGAGGGATGGAGCAGGGGTTTCCTCAAAAGCGATTCAGGGCACTCTTCCCAAAGAAGGGGAGTGGCTCCTGAGCCGCCCCCCTCCCCCCAGCAAATGTCTAATACAATACCGCTTGATGATGGCATGATGGCATATGCCTGGGATGCACTCAGTGGGCACCGTTGTGACACACAGTTGCTGCTGCTGCGACAGTGATGCAGTAACGAGTGACCTCACGCTTCAGGCCCTTAGAAGGGCAAGAAGGAGCGTGGATTCTGAAGGCAGCCTGCGTTTGTTCCAACCCCTGCTTTTCCTCTTGCCAGCTGTGTGTCCTTGGGCAAGGAACATACCCTCTCTGTGCTTCATGCTGCCTAGTTCATGTCTTGTGAGAATTAAATGAGTTAATAGAGGCAAAGCGCTTAAAACAGTGCCTTGCACGCAGGAAGAACTAAGCATCTGTGGTTATTCCCCAGGGAAGAGGAGGCCTGTGGCCAAGGGCTCAGCAAAGGGCTGAGCTCTTTGGCCCACGGGCGCTTGACCCCAAAGAAGGCGTGGACATCAGCTACAAAGAAATCCTCCCGTCCCCCTCAGTGCCGGCACAGACAGCCCGATTCCTCACCTAACACTGCAGAGGCTGCCTCAACCCCAGGGAGTGCCGGAACTCCTGGCCTCCTCATTTGGTGAATTGCTGCAGGGACAAGCAAGGTCCCACTGGAGGTGCAGGACCTGATCCGATGGAAATGAATGGAGTGCAGAAGGCTGTCCCCAGCCCTGCAGGGTTGGGGAACCGAGTCTTTGAGGGGTGACTGACCACAGTGGTGTGTTGGTCAATATTTAACAGTGGGCTTTCTGGGGAGGAAAAGCCTAATTTACACTTGCCAATGTACTGTGGCCGACTTCAAACTACCAGTGTGATGTCACTGAACAAGAAGTTGGGGAAGAGATGCAGCCAGTCAATCCCCGTGAACCTGTACACGCAGGCTCCGGCACACCAGCCCAGACCTTCCCTGGTGGTTTTCTGCTCTGCCTTGTCCTTTGCTCAGGCACCGTTCCTCCCCCTCCCCCCACCTGGCTCACCCTCACTGCCCCTGAAGGACCCCTCCCGTCAGGGGTGCTGTGTGAGCAGAGCACACCTCCGGGACAGCCATCCACGATGGCTGCAGGTGAGCAGTGTGTACCCCGTGCAATCCCCTGCGGCGGCTCAGTGTCCCAGGCCTTCCCTCCTCCAGGAAGCCCTGCTTTTCCTTCCAGGCTGGGTCGTGGCTGTTCCTTTGCACTCCCACAGCACCTGGACTTTCCTCCACTTCCCAACCTCCCTAAGATCATCGGAAGCGTCTCTTTCAATGTCTGCCCACGTCTCTGCTCTGAGCTCTTTAAGAAAAGGGACCAAATTGTATTCACTTCTATACCCCAACACCTACTTAAAGCTTGTGATACAATCTAGGGCTCTGTGTGGGGTGGGTAAGCTTGGGGCAGAGAAAACTCAGGGGCGACCTTGGAACCGTATCTGATAAGCCTGCCGAGGGGTGATTGGATTCGGTCCTCGTATCCCCATGATGCCCAGACATATCTGCTAGGGGAAAACCGTTTTGGGAGACAGATGGCAATTCTACCTAAAGAACAATGTTTTAATTGAAAAAACCCTTCCAGCACTGAAAGGGTGAGTTCCTTGTCTCTAGAAGCATCAAGAGAAGACTGAGATACATTCGGAAGGCAATCTATAGAGGGATTTCTTGTGTTAAATAAGAGATTGTGTTAAATAGAATCCTTTGTCCTAAAGGATCCCCGGAACATAGTTTAATGCCTAAAGACTAGAAGATGCTCCAAAATATCTCATGAACAGACATATGAACAAATGAACACGTGGACACAGTTTGAGTCTGGTGCTTTGGAACAGAAATTACTCAGGGAAGCTATGGAAGTCGATGGTGTTATGACAGTGGATAAAGGAGCAAAACCAGTAAAGAGGGCAAAATTGAAGGGGGGGCTGTGGGAAGACTACGGGACAAGATGAGGGTGCCCAGTGATTCACGGAAGCATGAACCCTAACCGAGGAGGCGAGCCCCTAGCAGCATTTCCACCAGCTGGATGGTCCACAAGTGGGCCTTGGAAACCCAGGCTGGGCCAATCCGACGCTCTCTCTGGTGACTTTGTGCTTAGAGACTCAGCACTGGGCTGTCAGAGACAAAGGCCCAGTCATGGTAGCTGCTAGGGGAGCCCGCCCGTCCTGCACCATGTGGGACTGCCATTGGCCATCGCCTTGTCCCCTGAAGACCTGGCTGCTCAACCTGTCCTTGGATGCTACCCCAAGTATGACCATCGAGCATGTGGATGTTGCCAAATGTCCCCTGAGGATGAAATCCCTTCTAGTTGAGAGCCACTGCTAGCAATCCAAAGAATTATAAAGCTGATAGAAATAAACTTTATAAACTTCATAATTTCATCCAAGATGTGTATAGCCCGTGCTTCCTCTTTTTTCCACCAAGGTATGAAACACCCACCTGTAGGATTTACACATGCCTTCCCCTAACTCATAAGTTTTGTTCTCCCAATGGAAGGAGAATTTGTTGCCAAGGAATACAACTTTTAGAAAAACCGAACTAAGTTTGTAAATGAATTATGAAAACCTTTGTAAACATGTTTATGCTCATTAAATAAAACAATAAAAGACATTCCAAATTAAAACAAAAACAAATATATAAAATGTTCTAAATAATAAAGTTAAAATGGCACTGTGCTTTTCTTTTCCAGGTAACCATCCCTTGCTCTCTAACCCCTTAGGAGGCAGCTGAGCATTGTGATTAAAAAGGGGAACTGGAGGGTGAAGGCCACAGTTTAGGGCCTATTGTCTCTCTTATTACCTAACTGTGTGAGGTTGGTCAATTATTTACATCTTTGTGCCTTAATCTTAACTGTAATGGAATTTATAGTAGTATGTAGCTTATACATTTGTTGGAGGATGGGGTGACAGAATATGCATAAAGCACTTAAAGCAGTACCTGACTCAAAATAATGATCTAGCTATTTTATTAGTTTCCAAATTTTTATTTTCTGCAGTGTACAACAGATGCACGTAAACCGTTGTGTGTGTGGTGTGCGTCACTTGCTTCCCTGTTTGGACCCCCACCTGATGCTCGGAGTTGTTCTTAGGGTGGTTCATTTGCAAACTCCCCAAATCACATAATTTCAGAAATATTGAGCAGAGGAAAACTTCTGTCAAAAAATTGCTCTGGGGGAGAAAGGTAATAAAAAGACTGCCCTGAGTGCTTTCTGCCTTCCATCATTTCTGCTGAAAAGTTTGCTGCCCACCTTATTGCTATTCCT
>JAQZBX010014354.1:0-38725 GCA_029593785.1 Cabassous unicinctus
TTTTTTTTTTCTTGGCAGTATTGGGGATTGAAACCAGCACCTTGTACATGGGAAGCAGGCACTCAAACCACTGAGCTACACCCACTCCCCTGAAAGGCTATTTTTAATTCAACTTCTTACTACCCTTAGGATTATTCTCCTAACACAAATATTGTCACACACTTCTTCCCAGAACATAACTTTTCCTTACCCAAGTACTACAATAAAAATATGGTACAAATTGCCAATCTCTTAAAAAAAAGAAGAAGAAATATCTACCCAGCTATCCACTTAAATATACTCCTACATTGTTACAGAGCTTAAACTAATAAACTAGGCAGTCAATAAGACTAATACAGAAATAACTGCAGAAATTACCAATGTAAAAGGCTCTTGGCACAGATAGTTTATGTCTCAGTTATTAATGATGGTGATAAGAATATTAAGAATAAACTCTCATTTCCATGACCACTTCTCATGTTCCCAGTTTAATCTTGTTTAAAATAGCACCGAATACTGTTTGGCTTACAGTGGCCACAAAATAAATATTTACTGAATAGTGAATGAATTTTCACATCAATTCTGTGATACAGTATTATTGCCTTCATTTTATAGATAAGGAAACTGAGGCATAGAAATGTTATATCACTTGTCCAAAGTCACATTACTAATAGGTTAAAGAACTAGGACCTGAATCCAGATTTGTCCATCTCCAGAGGATGTGCTTTTAACGACGGCTGTGCTAAATCGCTGCCTTTCTTAAAAAAAAAAAAGAAAAAAAGATAATCCCCAGTGACGGAATCTGCTTCAAGTATAGAAAATGATACACAATCACTGATTTAATTTCATAAAATTAGGACTTCCTCATACACAAGCCAGTGAAATGTAGCACAAAAATTCATAGAGCCATTGATACCACAATCATTTTTACAAAAGTCTTAACTGACAATTCCTTACATGTATTGAACAGCATACAAATGAATGACACACTATAATAAAGACAGCTGCTGCATGCAGTGCCATTTACTTCTGTTAGTTCTTTCAAGGATAAGTGATTCTAGCTTTACAATTCTGAGTTAACTATTATCACAATCATTTTACAGATGAGGAAATGTGGCCCAAAGTTGCACAGACACTAAGTGCAAACCCAGGATGCAAACTTGGCCCTTTCTGACTTCAGATACTACGTGTGACCATAAAGTGTTCACGAAGAAGGCTAGGATGTTTCAAAATTAGCAAATCTATCAACGTGTATCATTACATCTAACGAGGGAAATAAATAAATCCTTAGGATATGTCCTGTAAAGATATTTGATAAAAATCCAATAAACACTCTTGGTTTTTATAAAAATCACTTTAATAAAGTAGAAAAAGCACATCCCTTAACAAGATAAAATTAAACCTGTCTTAAATCACTGCCAACATTGTGTATAAGACTAAAACCATTCACATTAAAGAAAGAAATAGTTTTATGACCACTATGTTTCAGATTTGTTTTAGATGTGTTAGTCAATGCAATATGACATGAAGTGGAAATAAAAGTATTGGGAAAAAAGAAGAAAACAATCACAGACTACTTGCTTTTAAACTGAAACTATATTGTTAGAATATGAAATTAGCAATTATAAATGACACAAGGAAACCCATTCTAACTAAGAATGGGACAAACATCAATGTATACAATCATATAAGGAGTAGCAAAGCCATTCAGCCAAATATGGTTTAACAAAAGTATAATGAGTTTTGCAAAAGTATATGAACTTACTGGAAAATATTTCTAGATGTTGAATCCGGATGATTGGTATATGGAGGTCTATTTGGCTATTCTTTCTGTTTGTAATAGAACCTTTCCATAATAGACAGAATGAGCAATGGTAGCCTAACAGTCAAAAAGAACTGCAGTTTCATCCCTAACTAAATCTGTGGCTTCGAGCAAAATGCTTCACTCTTCTGTTGGTCTCAGTTTCTAATTTAGTTCAAAATTCTCATTTTTAAGATCACCCTTTTTCAGTTCTATAACTCTAGTATTTTCTATACTGGACTCAATTTTAATATTTAATATGTTTTAATTCATGATGAGTCAATTTGTAGACAATTGAACAGGTGAACAACAAGTTGAAAATTTAGTGGAAAAAAAAGAAAAAGGGAAAAAATAGCCACATTGTTTTAACTTCTAAATAGGATTCTCTTCCTGCCTTCTTCAAGATTTAAGATTGTTTCTTTAACCAGGTTGTGGGATTCTCCTAGGTATCTTGCACTAGCTTTAAGGGACCCTTTTAAAAAAAGGCAGAAAGAAAAGAAGAGTAAAATAGCCAAATTGGGCTTCTTTTGGGATGTTGAGATGCATTAACAGCAATTACTGAAATAAGAAAATGGTGACAACCCTACACTCACAGCTGATGACCTCCATCAAAATTGCAGCTATAGTCACTTTGGTTGAGGCCAAGGGACTATATTAAGTTAGTATAAATGTATCCAGGGAACAAGCTTTCACTTTTATTTGTAGAGTGGTTTAATTTTCATTTATTGATGATACAGAAAATGATGTTTCCTGGGTTGCTACTGAATAAAACCTATGAAAAAATAAAGATGGCATAGGAAGAAGATTAGGAATATATTTTGCATTATTCTATTGACAATAGTTTTGATTTAGATACAATTATATTTCCAGAAAGTTGATGTGCTTAACACAATAATCCTTTGTTCACTATATATAGGGATTCTTTTTTAAGCATAAGGAAGTCTCCTATCCTTACTGTCAAGCTAAGGCAGATGGATAAAGCAAACAACAAAATAGGACATAGAGAATAGCAATAATCACCACCAGGAAAACATTAGATATCCCTTCACACTTAGAAATAAGCAAGGAAAGAATGTTTTTAAAAAGCAGACTCCTTAATTTGCATGATCTCCATCATAAAAAAAAATAACTTTGTCTAATTATTTGCCCAATTGTATGTAAGGGTGTGTGTACACACATGCAGATTAATATATTTTAGACAATAAATAGAAGGCAGCTGAATGGATGGATCAATTCTGGCATCTCTTTTCTCTTGTTGCTCCATTACTGGATAATAGCTGTTACCAAATATAATTCAACAACATATTTAAGCAAATTGTTTCCCCCCTTGGTTTTAAATTAGACTACGCAATATGTATTGATTCCTTCACATTTACAAGTCAAGAATTTTCTAGTATTTCCCTATTAACAGTTTAAGAGACTGCCCATGAACTGTGTTTCCTTTAAAAAAAAAAAAATCAGTACTCTAAAAGACAAAAAAGTTCAATATCTTCTGCTTCTCATTTTGCTTCCCTTAGACCTATGAGTTGACTCCCATTAGGTCTAATGCATTATTTCCATCTCATTTACTAAGATTCTGTAAAATTTTAAGTTGCAGAAAACTTTATTTGGGGGTCCATAAATATAGGAAATTTACAGGATTTCTCTTGGTCCATTATTTTAGATTATCTCATGATGCACCAGGAGGTAGGGAGTGAAATACAGAGGAGGAACTCTGCCAACTACTCTCACAACACTTAGTAACAAAAGAAAATAAATATTATAATTGAAAAGAGGTCTTGGGTCTAGATTCACACCCAATGCAGGAATTTTTCTAAAATATCTCTGACAAAGGGTCACATACGTTCTCTTTGAAGTTTGCCAGTCATATTACTACTTCTTAAAACTTCTAGGTCATTTTTGAAAATCCTTTTGAACTGAAGCTTACCTCTTTTAATGTATCTGCACTATTAATTGACATAGTGTAATCTGTATCTGTTCCCCACATGACAACCTTCACCTATTTGAAAACAGTCATCCAGACCACTTTCTTCCACCCTCAGCTGAAGTCTTCTCCCAGAGAACCATCTTCTAATCTTTAACTACCATCCTTTAAGCGAAATTTTCCCAACCATTCGTCCTTTAGATATCCAGTTCCTTAATGATAAGCTTAGATTCTAACAGACCTTTACACAATTAATGGATATGTATTTATATATCATTTTACAAATATTGGTATGTATTGTGAAAAATTTGATTTTTACCCACAATAAAAAAATAAAAAATTAAATAAAATAAACACAATACATAAGAGGATAGTAAACAATGTCATTTTTCCATCAATGTTGTCTGAGATTTTTAATAGCCACACTTACTAGTTGCTGATCTGAGCTTTTAGCAGCTAAAATTCTCAGACGTTTACACACTATTCATTAGGTATATTTCTCCCCTGTACTTATTCTTGTGGATTTGAAAATGCAATTACAGAACTGTCACCATCCTCTCCAGATGCCCCATCCAAAATACTCTTTTTCATTTCTACCGTGTGAAACAGTAACTCTTCTTATTTATCTTGAACTTAAACTCTCTCAGAGCCGTATCACCCCCCTTTCTCGTGTATCATTCTGCTTGATGGAGAAGACAGAATCTAAGCAGAAGTCAAATAGCCCGCTTTCTCTCTTCACTCTCCACCCATCATTACACCATTTCACCAAGGAGATCCCTTCCTTGTTCACCCCTGTATAGAAAGCAAAAACAAAACCCATGTTTTACAAGAGTCCACTGAATCTTATTCTGACTTTAATCTTGCTAAGTCTACATTAACAAGTTCAGATCTCTCTTTGTCTCTCTCTGTCTCTACCACCCTCTGTAATTATTTTTGGTTTTGTAGTCACCTTTTTAAAAATTTCCCTTTAAAATAATTTGAATTGTCAACTTTTTTATAGAGACAGAATCCTGTGATGTTGTGAGGACTTTCTCATAACTTTGTTATGCAGTGTAGGACTCAGAGAAAAATGTACCATGGAATGTGACCCAGTACTATATGTGCAAACCTTTGTTTATTTTTCTAAAATTGGGAATAAAAATCCTATCTGCCTCAGCTGTCTAGTAAGGATCACATGAGTTTTTAAAAAATTAAGTGACGTATTTAAAATAATGTCTAGCTTAAAATAAGCACCCAATAAATATAAGCTATTGTTAGTATATTATTTATACTTCCCTAGATCTAAAATGATCACCAAAATAAATGAGATATTAGTAGATTCTTTGTTCATTGAAACATGACACATCCAGCTGCCTATGCCATTTCTGTTGCCAGTACCTGGTATGTATTTACTCCTCATCATTCACATCTCCAAATATCCAAAGCCTTCCTGTTCTTTCATGGCAAGTCTAAATGCCACCTTCTCTGACAAGTCTTCCCTGATAAGAGTTTTTTCTGAAGCCCTCATCACCCTTAGACCTGACTCCAGCATGGTGAGCATCTTGAAGGCATAGGGATTTTGCAACTAATACTTGAGGCCCCATTAGCTATCATGAAATCTGGACCACAATAGGTGCTTACTAAATAACTATATCAATCAGTGACTGCCCCCCCCCATAAGTAACTTCTTCCTTTCTTTACTTTGTATATTACATACATTGTATATCACAAATTACTGTGCATCATCATTATTTGTGCATATGCCTCTTCTGTCCTGGAGGATTTCTTGAGTACATCTATGTCTTATTGACTATGGGTTGCCACACAATGGCTTACCAAGTACTAGGCAAATGGCAGTTACTAAAAAATATTTTTGAATCAATCAGTGTCTGTTTTCCACTATTGCTACAGTATTTTTTCTCCATGGATGTTCTGAAATCTGTACTAGAAAAGGATTACACATAATCTCCCTCTGTCTCAGAGATCTGCTCTATACTGCAATGGCAGTGATCTGCCCATAATTCTGTTGACTCTGAAAAGCCTGTGGGAAGTTTATGTCCCATTCTAGGGGAAAATTTGGCTATCTTCTTGTGACTCTCTTTCTCCTTGGTGCTCATATATAATCCATTTTAATATGTTGAGAAGTGAGGCAAGAGGCAGAATACATATTTTGTAGCAGGTCCTGCCTGGCATCTCTAATCTTATGCCCTCCTAAGGCACTCCCAACTTTGGGTATCATTACATTGAAAGGATTTCCATTGGATATTTATTATTTTATTGGTCAGTTACTCATTATTGTGTATCTTCATGCATATCGGAGATGACGTGGGATTCTATGGAGGATATAGAACAAACTCAGATTCTGTTCCCTGTTTTTGAAAGTAAGGATCATACACACAAGGATTTCTATATCAATGCAAGGCAATAAACAATTGAACCCTAAAATTAGTACAATAGATCACAGAAGAAACAAATGCTGGTGCCAAGTGATTCATCCAAACTGAGATAATATCAACAAGAATCAAGATTCCTTGAGCAATTATTCTGATCCAGTCATGTTCTAAGCAGTTTATATGTATTATTTTTTCATTTAATTTATATGACAACCCAAAGAAGGAAGTACCATTATTATCTCAATTTACATATGGTCTGAGACTTATAATGGTGAACAACTTTCTCAAGGTTACACAACTGGCCTAGGTGGTAGAAGCGGGATATGAATCCAGTCCTGGGGGATATCAATTACCCTATGATCACTATCTTGTAGGGTAAGGAGAATTCAGCTGGACAAAGCAATAGGAAGAGCAGTCCTATTGGCAGAAGTCAGATTCACTTGTGGAAATGTTGCAATTTGTGACATTTTTCTGCCTCATTTTTATTTACTATTTCTTCAAATCTATTATTGTATATCCACTATGAACAGGCAGTAGCCTTTCTGTTACATCAGAATTATATAGGTGTGTCTGTATTTATAGATATATTTAATTTATATGCAGTTGGTCTCATTAAGAAGACTTAATAAGGAGAAATGTTTTTTCTTCGGCTCAGTCTGAAAGATAGCAAATCAGTAACATTTGCTATCTTTTTAATACTAGTAGTTAATTCCATTCCTAATTGATTTTTTGAACCTTTTGAAATCTGCCTGAAGATATAGCTTGAATTCTCCTAAGGCTCACTCTTTCTTTTTTTATTGTGACTAATGATGTTTAATACCAGGCAAACATATTGTAGGCTGAAGAAATAATTGCTTGTAACTCTTGCTGGAGTACTGTAAAAAGTCATACAATTTTTGTTGATCTTCCATTGGCTTGTCTACAGCAATTGAAGTTTATCAGAAAGATTTATGACACAGTATTGCAGGCTCTAATAAATGACTTTGGGAAGCTGGGAAAACTCACTGAAGTTAAAGTTATTATCTGAACCTCATAGGGGTAATTAGAGATACAATCTAAAGTGTGAAGTCCGCAAGAAGAAACATAACAAATCGTCAAAGTGTTTGTGTTTGGGGAAGAACGGGGGGATAAGAAAAGATTTGCAATAAAAAGAAATCATACATTCAAACATGAAAGTCAGGATTAGCCCTCAAAAGTATTTCCCAAACTATATGGGGATTCTAATGGTGTTAGATCATTACTGAAATAAGATACACAGAGGGATTCCCAAAGTAAGGTAACAAAACTGTTTTGTATTTATATAGAAAGACCACTTAAATACTGACAGATGCAGGGCTTCATTAAAGCAAGCAAAACCCCTGCCTCTTTCCATATCTCAGCTGTGTAACAGTCCCCACTCTGAGGTACAGGCAAATTCTCCCTTTCCCATCTCACCTCCCTAATCTCACACTTCAAGATATTGCAGCCAAATCAAGGTAACAACAAATTAAAACATTTTTCCAGGATGAATCTGGCAGCCTCTTCTTAAATATAGGACTGTAGTGAATGCCACTGATGAAGGCAGGCTTTTCTTAAGGATGCCTGACACGGGGCGGCACTTTCCCTAAGATACATCCTTCTACGAAGGAGTTAGAAACCCTGCACCTTTCTGGCATCTACCGGAGAGAAGCAGTGGGATGCCAGTGGAAGCTAACCACACTCATGGTCTTCTGAGCTGTCACAAAAATAAAGAAAATTGCATGTGTAAACACGTATGTGTGCATAAAAGGCCCTGGAAATAAAGGAGGATGCAGACATTTTTAAAATGTCTGGTCAATGTTTTGGTCTGTTTTTATCAGAAACTTTTTAGACTAGAAAATAAGAACTGAAAAAGCAGACATATCCTGAAATATTTTCAGCCCTATCCTGCGGCTTTCACATTGAAAACTGAGGACTATAAAACAATAAATACCCATTAGATTTATGTAGTTCCTTTCAGTCAGCAAAATCCCCAAAGTATTGTGCAAAATAACAGCAACTTTTGAATTACAAAAGTATTAGGGTTCCTATGAAAATTTCTTAATCCAGAAATAAAAAGAACAGCAATAAAAAGAGCTTGGAAGATTTCCTACATCCTGCTCCTCAAACTATAATTCAAAGTTGGGCATAAATTGTGAGTAAGTGAAACAAGGATTTGTGCGCAGGATACATTTGAGTCTGAAAGGTGGAAGGCAGTGTTCAAAATATGTACTTTTTGATAAGGCAAACAACACAGGATAGACAAACACCAAAGTGAAGATGGATTGTAGGAGCAAGTATTAAATGATTACACCTTCTTCCAAACATCATTTCTTGCTTTGTGGCTCACAATCTAGTTTGGCTAGTATTTTAAGCAACAGACTAGAAGTCTTCCACAGCCACCAGAAGAGTTTCAGTGAGTACTTCTCATCAGTCCAGTGAGCCAAGTCATAAAGCCTCAGGCAATCAGGAAAAAAATGTTTTTCAACTGTAAATTTTGACAAGAACGTGACAAAAATATGTAAGCTGCATTCATTGGCATTGCTATTGTGAAAAATGCTAAAATTGGCCCTCGGCCTCTATTGCTAAGAAATTTAATGTAATTACTTTTTTTATGGTATTGTCTAGACTCTACAGCATTGGCAGGATCTTTCGTATAAGTCTATGCTGGAAATAAATTAAATAAAAACTATGTGTTCTTCCTTCCACCATAGGCTATGCACCAGGCCATACTGGGGAGAAAAAAAAATCCACTTCCAAAAGAATATGACTGTGTTTCAGCAAGTGAAAGTGAAGGTAAAGGTATTTATGGGGAAATGCAGAAGTGTGGGCTTAGTGTTATAAATGCTTAATAGACTGTGCCCCTCAGAGTGAATAGAAAAGGAGATTGGAGAGTAGGGCTCCTCAAATGTTAATGTGTTTGTGAGTCACTTGGAGACTTTAAAAAGCTGATTCTGATGAAAGAGGTCTGGAGTGGGTCCCGTGATTCTGCATTTCTAACAAGCTCCCAGGAGCTGCTGATATTGCCAGTCTGCGGAGCACCCCTTGAATAATGAGGCTGCAATGTATAGAGGGGTCTGACAGGATAGGATTAGTCCTCTTAAGAAAGCTTTAAGTCAAATGTAAATTCCATATCAGTTTTGTTGTTGTTGTTGTTTTCTCCTTTTTCCTCCTGACTGCCTAAGGTCATAGGTTAGGCATAGTGAGTATTATTTTAGGCAAAACTTGGAGAAAACATTTGACTATTCTAATTGGTGTGTTTTTCACATGGAAAGAAATTGCAATAAAAGAGTATTCCTCTTTTCACCAAAAACTCGGCAAAAAATGAGTGTGGCTGTGTGTTTCTTTCTTTTTTTTTTTTTTCCTTTCAATTCAAAAGCAGTCTCCATAACTATTTTTAGAGACCATAGTAGTGTGGAACTACTGTTCTCAAGAAATCTGGGGCTCCCTATGGATTTGTGGCTAGCGAGGCATTCAAACATTCAGACTGTGCTTTGATAGGCTGTTGAATGGATTGTGATGCAGTCTAGGACAAGCATTGGTCACAGCTTTCTTGTAACAGAAGCCTGGGATAAGTTTTAATTCACCAGCAGGCAATATTTCCTTGCATATAAATCTGAGTTACCCCATTTAAAGACGGGTTCACTTTTGTTTGGGAAAGGCTCTGTGTGTGCTAGCTTGACATTTTTACTTGGCCTTGCAGACTTTCTGATAGGCTTTATACTTACATTTACAAGTAGGCTTAGAAGAGAGGCCTCATGTCTGCGATGCTGAGGCTTCAGGCTGCTCAGGCAAACCAAGTTTGAATCTCTCCATATATTCATTTGAACACTAGCATGTGGAAATTTAATCCTGCAATAGCCAATGCATCATCTTATTTCTCATTTATACCCTGCCAGAACTCCTAAATACTATGTGCCTTTATTTTTGGAAGCCTGGTTTGTTGAAATACTCTTTTTATTCTTTTTAAGAAAACCACAAAAACAATCCAAATTCAATGATTTTTCTTATGGGATACATTTTTTTTCCTGCTAAATGCACTCCTTATTTTCTTCCCACTGGAAAACATCTTAGGGTGTTTTATTTGGGAGATACAAGCAGAGGTCACAATTAAGTGTGGGTATAAATCTTTTTGAAAAAAGCCCCAAAAGAAATGAAATTGTAAGTTTCCCCTTGTCTTTTATCAGAGCTTTCTTTGTTATTTCTAAAGCCTGTGGCAGGGATTAGGGAGATGCAAAACCGCACTGAAAACAGAGAAGGGTTGAAAGAGGAAGCTCATTTTTTAAAAAATTTATCATTTCAACATACAATGTAAAAAGTGCTTCTTGCAGGTTGAGTGGAAAATATAATAATAGAGTGTAATCCTAGCTTAAGAGATTTTTTAAAAAAATCCTATTTCTACTAACAAGGTAAAAGGAACTAACTGTATCATGTATATAAAGCCTCCTTGTTCACCTACCTATTCCTGCACTGCACCTAACCAGTGCTTTCGCTTCAGCTTTTTCCTGTATGTACGTGAGTCTTTTTATTTCATTTTTGCTCTTATTAATTTTTCTATTGTATCATTCAAAAAGAATGATACAAATAACATTCCCATGAGTATTGCAAAAAGACACTTTCCTGGCTTTGTTAGAAAAATGTCCAGCCTTGTTTAATTTGGTTCACTGTATGAAGGGACCTGTAGTCCTTTTAACACGTGCACCCAATTATTTCTTCTGGTCTTCACCATGGGTTCTGCTTGGAGCAGTTTTTAACAGATTCCTGCTCTATCGTTCAGCAAGATGACAAAAATGAAGAGGCAAATGAAAAGATAATTTAAAAGTATGCTCGAAATTATACTCACTTTCTCTGTTTCCCATTTAAATGTAACCTCAGTGCTTTCTGATTTTAGAGTTCTTTGAAGGAAAAAAAAAAAATATATATATATATATTAGGTAGTTAAAAATCAATATGCATGATTGTTTTGTAAATTCACAACTTTTCTAACAAAAAAGTAGTTCAGAATCTAGAGAGCTCAGCTTCACCCCTAAAATATTCTGATTTAATTGATCTAGGGTGAGGAAAAGAAGCAGTACAGGTTATAGGTCTCCCAAGTGATTTTAATGTGCAGCCAGTATGGGGAACCATTCTTCCAGAGCAGCGGTTCTTAACCTTTTTTGCTCCACGAGCCCCTTTGCCAGTCAGGTGAAAACCACGGATCCCTTACTAAGTCCACACTGCACTGTGTATTATTTAATAAATATATCATACCCGTACCAACATGTCCTCACAAGAAGAATGGTTTTTTTGAATTTAAATTCAAGCTCACGGACCCCTTGTTAAGAATTCCTGTTCTAGAGTATAAAATAGAAGTTTTACCACTCTGTATCGCCCGACTTATCTTGTACTAAGGTTAGTTATAAACTAATTCTAATTGCCCTGGTTAACATGGAAACTACTTGAAGGCATTGAGAGTTTATTATCAAGTCTTGTCTCCCCTATAGCATTACGTATAGTTACCTCTCTGTAAAGTAAAATCTAATTGATATTGAAAGTGCTGATACAAAGACTTCCAGTTAACATAGTGACTGGGGCATACTGATTTATCTGAATTCCTTTTCCCAAAATCCTACTAAAGGACAGTGAGAAATAATAATAATAAAAAAAAATCTTAAACTACAAAGAGAGAGAGGCAACATAAAACAAAGAGAACAATTAAATTTTGTTCCTAAGCAGATGAACAAGTAGTAGCTGACTCAAAAAAATCTGAGAAAATTAATATCTAAGCTTACAGGGAGTGAAAACTATAAAACATAAATAAAATAATAAATAAAATCTCAAAGTTAAAAAATATTCATTACTAATATAGTCCTTTATAACATATGGTTGTAGTAGGACACACTGGAAAATGTTCAAGGACCCAAATTTATATATATACACACACATACACATGCACATAGGCTGAAGATAGTAGCTAGGCCCCTATAAACAGATAGTAATTAGCAAACAATGAGCCACAATACTGTTTATAGTTTATTTTCAGGGATGAGAATATTAACTCAAATTCTTCCTCATAACTTCTTAAGAATAATTACTTGTTTCTGCTGTGTAATGGAGGTGAACGCCATCCATAATGTAAAATGGAGGTACAAACATCCATTCCTGGTCTTAAATCATTGTTTAAATGTAGATGTATATGTCATTAAAAACAGATAACTTAAAGTCATTGAATTTATTGATTTGATAATATGTATTCCCTATTTCCCTTAAATATTGTCCCCTTTTTGGAATTTATTATAACACAGAACAGGACTAAGTTGTGAAAAATTAGTCCTTCCACATAAAGTTAAACAAAATCTTCCCTTATTCATCCTTACTATAACCACTTATGTCACAAAAACCTATATTACCATTAAACCATTTTAAAGGAATTTGGGGTATGGAACTGATAATTTGATGAGAGCCATAGTCTAGAATATGGCTTTGAATAAGTGTTGTGATAATAATAACAGACGTTAACATCTATTAAGCACCTACGATATGCCAGAAATTGTTTTAAAGCATTTTATTTGCCTCAGTCCACTTAATCCCTCACAATACCTTAAAAGGTTGGGAGTACAATCAATCCCACTTTACGTATAATGGTAACCAGCCACTGTGAATTTAGCAAAGATCACACAGCTAGCTAGTGATAGAAATGGGATTTCAGCTGTGCTTGTTTTATTTCAAAATTTCTTAAACAGTACATTTTGTACTGCTCCAAAAAATGCCTCTTAAACAGGGAAGCATACAGGAAGATGCAAACCTGAGGGATCTAGACCATGATTTTTTCTTTGGTTAGGACAAAAGGAAACATGCGAGTACTTTATTATTAAGGCCTAATGAGATGGAATCATTAAGGTGCTTAAAGCCGATCTAAAGCAAAACCATAAAAACTGGAACTTTCCTAAAGGTTGCCAGAGGTCTTAGCTTTATTAGCTATGAGTTAGATACTGTGCAATATGAAATAGCATGCAACAGGCGTGGAGAGTCACCTACCAGACAAACAAAGCCTACAAAAGCAATTTTCTTCAGGGGATCTACTCCTGTACAAAAATATTGTGCAGAAACCACTGGATTTTGATAAAAAGCCTGGTAATAACATGCGCTGAACCTAACTAAAGGCGGTCCTTCAAGTCTGGACAGCCAAGCCGCACTACAGCAGATACACTTCCTGTTTAAATATCCCTTCCCAAAAAAAAATCCATTTGTTTACCAAAATCAATTCACACTTGTTGAGAAGCTTCTTTCTTCACTTATCTGAATGTGACAATGAATCAAAAGTATCTTTTCTACTGTTACCAGAGGTGATAATGGAGAAGCACAGATCCTCGCCAGAGGCTGCAGGATGTCTTTTCTGTGCTCTCAGAGAGTAAAGGATAATTTTTTCACGGAAAAATCCCTCCCCGGGTAGTTGTATTAATGAGGCCGGCAGCAATGCTTGACACGAGTATGTTAATTATCTCAAACTGACTGGCAAGTTCTCTTTCCAGTGGCCTACACCGAAAAGATCGCCCGCCCGGGTGAACTGCAATCTCCCCCACTTGCTATTTTCCCAAAACATGGGGCTTTGTTCTTTGTATTTGGCTGCTGTGAAGACATTTTAATCTCATGTGACATGACCTGTGGAAATGGAAGAAGTGTGCATAGAAACAAGTAGCAGCAAACTGCTTGTCCCGATGTGTTCCTAAACACTTGTCAGGACAAAGACTCATTTCCAATTCCCAGTGATGGCATCCATTAACATATGTTGCTTGAGAAATAAGGCTTTTCTTTCCAAGCAAGGGAACAAGTTTATACTTGGTAGGTTTTTTTTCCAAATACTCCAATTACTCTTCAAATTATCAAGTGATCAGTATATAATGCAGGTATTAAATGAATTCACTCAATGCCCTCTTTTGTCCAAAAAAGTTTCTTTTTTTTAATTTATGTATTTTAGGAGGTACCGGGGATTGAACCCGGGACTTCATACATAGGAAGCAGGCACTCAAACCACTGAGCTACACACACACCCTCCCCTCCAACACATTTATTGCACGCCTTCTACAGGCCAAATACCAATTGTTTCATGAAACTTTCCTAAGCAACTTAGTCCATGAAAATTCTCCTGCCCTCTGCTTTTTAAATTTTAGTATCTAGAGTATTGTCTTAGTTTGCCAACGGCTGCCAATGCAAAATGCCAGAAACGGGATGGCTTTTATGATGGGAATTTGGGCAAAATCTTACAGTTCCGAGGCTGTGAAAACATCCTGATCAAGGCCTCCTCTAAGATGCCGTCTCACCAATGAGAAACAGATGCCGTTTCTGTCTTTCTGCGGCTGTGGGCGATCAAGGACTTGTCTCTCTCTTGGCAGGGTAAAATGGTGGCTCTCTTTCTCTGTCCGCTCCTCCATTTATACAGAACTCCAGCAAAAGGATTACAACCCACCCTAGGTCCCACAATCTAATCAAAGGCCCTAACTGAAGTGATCTGATCAAAAGATTCCCTAACTGAATCTAATCAAAAGGCCCCACATATAATAGGCTTACATTCACAGGAATGGGTTAGCCTAAGAACACAATTTTCTGGGGTCCACAAAGACTCAAACCAGCATAAGTACTCAATTCGTCATTAGAAAATTTTAATGTTATTCTATTCACTCATTCAAACCATATTTATTGAATACCTTCTATGAGCCAGGCACTTTCCTGGATGCTGGGGATAAAGCAATCAGTAAAAGAAACAGAAAAAAACCTCTGCCCTCCAGTAGCTTTCATTCATGGGGAGGTAGGCAATAAGTTAGGTAAATAACTGGAATAAATAGTATGTGATGTGGTGAGAAAAATGAAATAAGAAAGGGGTAAAGAAAGTGTGAGCGGGCGGCAATGAAAGACAGAGTGGCCAGAGAAGGCCTCACTCAAAAGGAAACCTTGTAAGGATGGAAGGAAGGAAGGAAGGTAAAGAACCACGAGAACATGTGGGAGGAGGGCACTCCCTAACTAGGTCAAACACTTGGTCACTTGAACAGCTCACCCTCCTGGGTCTTCTTCTGCTTCTCTACTTGCTTCTTCTCAGTCTCCTCTGCTGATTCCTCCTCATCTTCCTAGTCTTTAATTATTAGAGACCAGTAGGGCTCAAGTCTGGGACTTGTCTTTTCTATTTATTCTCCCTACTGGGAGATCTCATTCTTTGTCTTGGTTTTAAATACCATCTGTACACAGTACTTCCAGATTTTATCTCCAGATTCTAGACTCACATCCCCAGCTTACTACCCAATCTGACTACAAATTTTAGTTGTCCAAAATTGATCTGATATTGCTCTCAATATCCCTTCCACAATATTATCCATCTTAATAACTGGCAATCTATACTTCCTTTTGCTTTTCCCCCAAACCTTAAAATCATCTTTGAGTCTTCCTTATTTTCCATACCTCACATCCAATCTATCAGAAATTCCTATTTGGTCTACCTTAATGTGATTAGATTATAATCAAAATATAATCAAAATATAAACACTTATCACCATTTCAAAAGCCACTAATTGTTCTCTGTACTTAAGTCTCTGGCTTCCTTCAGTCTATTTCTGAGAAAGCTGAGGGTGATCTTTTTAAAACTTAAATGAGATTATGTCAATCATCTGCTCAAAATCTTCCAATCACTACCTATCTCACCCAGAATAAAATCCAAAATCCTGATCTTTGCCATCGTCCACATCTTCTTGTGTCCCCAAATTGATCAACTATGTAAAATGCTGCTGGTAGAACATGAATATGAGCACTGAGGACTGACACTGATGGCCACTGTTGACATTAAGAAGAACACTGAATTATTTCCCTAACTAAATTCTTCACGTCTTGTGGTAAGAACTATGCGTTAGCTAGGCAATCCAAAACTTGAAGATGAATTCCAAAGTTATTTTATGCTTATACTGTCTGGAACTCTGAATGTTGTTTTACATAGAATTTATATTTAAAAATATATTAGGTGGCTTCTCAAGCAAGTCCACATCTGTCCATTGTTAACACACACAGCGCCAAGGCAAAATATTTGTAAACATAATTCTTTAGAACTGAAAGTGAACTCAGAATTCATCTAATGGCCAATTTATTATTTTGTTGGATGAACAAACTGAATCTGACAAAATTTAGGCAATTCACCCAAGAAAGAAGCAACAGAACCCAAGGAGCCTAAATTTCAGTTTATTTTTATTTTCCTTTACTGTAATATTAATGCACATTAATTTTTATTAATTCAACCAACAAGATTATAGGCTCTTTTAAGGCAGGAATTCTTTGTATATCAATAGTGCCTAGCATAATAAAGAATGTATTTCAGAACCTTATTATTTTTTTAAGTCAGGTTTAATGAAATATAATTTACACATAGGAAAATTTACCCTTTAAAGCATGTAGGATGATTAGTTATGACAAATACATACAGTTATATAACCACCACTGCTCTCAAATTATAAAATATTTCCATTACCCCAAGAAGTTTTATTGTGCCCATTTGTGGTCAAAGCCGTCTGCCCACCCCAGTCACTGTCAACCACTGATCTGATTTTTCTCCCTTCACTTTTGCCTTTTCTAGAATATCTTATAAATGGAACTATACTTATCATTATTTAAAATTTGTTTTGTGGGTAAATATGTACCAAACTTAACTTTGAATGCTTGGAATATAGCTTTCCCTCCTACTGCCACTACTCTAGTCTTCAGACATTCCTCAAAGACCCAACTTAATCCCTTGCTATGACCTCAGAATCTAGGACTCTTTAGTCCCTTCACATTATTCAATTATTGATTCATCCTGTATTTATTCATCAAACATTTACTGTCTCTAGTAATATTCAGAACTCCTTTGCTGTTGTTACTTGCTCATATATATAGGTTAATATGAACATTCCTATTTTGGAACTATCCCTACTACCTTATATTCTTCTGAGCACTCAGCCCAGTACCAATCACAGTAATGGTCCTACAATCAACTGCTGATTTATTGAACATGTTGACAGCAACTCATAATGTTGATTCTCAGAAGTTCTAAATTTCATAGCTAAACACAAAAATAGCTCACGAACAAAATTTACATTATCTTCTTCTTTCATTTCAAAAATCTCTTAGTGGCAAAGAATAATATTTCCAGAGTTTTCTCTCTCATGTGCCTTTAAGCATATATGATTATACATGTGTTCTTGTACCAAAACAGGGGCCAACAGGATATGAAATCTTGGGGATAAGAGGGATCTAGTTATTCCTTTTACAAGGTATTTTTTCAGATGGAGTCAAAGTAAAAAGACAGATGAAATTGGGACAACCCAGTGACAAGAGAGCAAGGAAAAATCATGTCTCTTCCATAAAAACATATTAACTAAGATTCTAGCTTTAATATTAATATTTTCAGTTACAGTTAAGCTTTAAAGTTAATGAAATTCTCATTTTTATGCTGATCAAGGAATATGAATACCAAGTTGCAGATGGGATGGAAATGAGCAATAAAGAAAATTAAAGAAAAGAAAATGAAAATTGCACACAGTTTAACACGCATGCACACATACCCACTCTCACACCAGGGCAATATGAGAGAGCTTGAATAAATTTTGGAAATGACCTTTTTGGAGGAGTTCAAACTATTCATCATATTGCTGTGGTATAACCTAAGATTTTTAAACAAAAGGTAGCTTTTGTTTTGGAAAATTATGAGTGACTTATGAGTGACCTGTTTACTGCATTACGAAATATGCTGTTTTATTCAAGAGACCATGGGAACAGAACAAAGCAAAGGAACAATAGCAAAGAAAGGAAAATTACAGTCTAAGAATAAAAATGCATTCCATCCATTTTGGCATCAAGACTGACTATTAAAATACGCCACTAGGCAGGATTTTAAACACATGCCCTTTTCAGCATACAATTTTAATACAGAAATTGACATATTGGGCATGCAGCACATATTAGAACATTGCTCCTTCTGCTGCAGATGTTTGATTGACCTTGAATAAATGTCAAGAAAAACACCTTTCCTGTCTTTTACTGTGACTATAATTCCCCTTGCTTCAGAGTTAACTATTGCTCCATCAGTTACAGCACACACTCTGCTTAAGTGGTAGCTACAGGCATAATTCAGCAGATAGAAGAAAAATCTTATTGCAATATATTACATGTAAGGAAGTTCTTTGGTTGAATGAGAAATTGGTACTGCTGATACAACTGTGATAGTTGTAGTTTCTGTAGATTTCCAGGCCATACAACTTTAGAAAAGCAACTAAGACCTAATGAAAACAAATTAGGAAGTGAATAACTCCCTGTTTCTGGAGTCAATATATTTTATTAGACATTCATTCTCAGCCTACTTCTGAAGACTTGAAGCAAATGGAGATTAGTTTTATTTGCTTTTCCTTTTCTTTTCTTCAAGGGGGCATCTCATTAACATTAATAGAAACTATGCCCAGAAAAAGCTATTAACATTAATGGAAACTATGCATAGAAAAAACCCTAGATTAGTTTTGGTCTTTTAAGGAGCTTATACATTGCTGCCTGTCCCTAAAAGACAGGATGGGAAGCTACTAATCACATTTTGCTTCATCCTTTTAAATTATATATTTCATTAAATTATATTTAATAAATTCTGGGTTGGAAGCAGCACAAGAAAACTCAAGCAATAATATTTACTCTCCCAATATTCCAGGAGCTTTCACAAACCATGTATCTTACTGAAAGTCACTGGGCAAGTTATATGACCATGATTCTCATGAGCATCCTCTTTGTGCTTGCAATTAGGCTGTCTGCCAGGAGCTGAAATGATTACCAGTAAATATAAATTTAATAGCTCTGCTTTGCAGTTTCCCCAGTCACTCTTGGTTCCTCATCCACAGGGGAGACACTGAATTAGAGCTTATCAGTGGAGCATGTAACAATAACGGAGTCTGCCCTAAAATGTGGTACAAACTTAAAAGGGCAAGGTAAAGTGAAAAATAAAAATGCATTCTTCATTTAACAACCACTTTACCTGTTCACCAGAATGCTATGTTTTGTTTTGTTTTTAAGATCAATAAAATTAAAAAGCAACAAATCATACATTCCCTAAATTTTTAAAATCCTGATGAAAATAATGTTTTAAAAAGTGTGGGATTTTGTTTGTTTGTTTTATATTTTTATTTTTTGTTGTTTTTGTTTTTTCCACTTGAAATAGGATAGCGAAAAGACTTAGATTTGAAATATAATTATGCTTACCTGTGTGTCTTCCTCAGAGTTGGGCTTTCTAAAATTTACCAGTACCTTCTCTGTCTCTTTCATCTCATTGTCTCAAGAAACTGGCGACAGGCTATTGTTTTATTTCATATAATAAATATATACCTTACCATACATTTTATCACTTATCTCTCAATTTAGGGGACACAAGAAGATGTGGAAGATAGCAAAGATCAGGAAGTCTTCTGACTGTGTTGTAGAATGATGATGAACCAATTAAAATATGGAAAGCGTTTATGTCACTTTGTTTTTGAACCTTTCAGAAATAGCCCCTATATCTGAATTCTTAGCAAAATATTCCCTCGTTTTCTCCTAGGTACAAAAAGTCCGTTAAGGTAAGAAGCAAAAGGAAAGGGGTAAAGGGAAGGAATGGCAGTTTTCAGCTTGGCTTGATGATGATGAAGGGCTTTTAAGAGCATCAAATAAAGGTGAGCTTAGGTATAAAGAACTTCCCTTGACTCCTACCACCCCCAACCTGTCACTTCATTCTTGTATGTCACTCTGTGATGTCCCTTATCCTTTCATCATACTGGATCTTCATTCCCCACTATTCATATGTAGAACACTGCTCTCCTGCCTAAGAGAAAAACATTTAAAGTATGGTAGCTTGATCAAATATTTCAAAGCCCGCTATGTTGTGCTGAGATATCGTTGAGCTTTACAATAAGAGCTGGGCTGTTCGTATTGCTCAAAATTTTATGGTGCATAATAGGAGCTCTAACTGAAAATTTCTATCTGGGAAGATGTTAATTGGGCCATAGCAGGGAAGGAATCTGGTATCCCCTGGATCTAACTTTTCTTGAGTCCGTAGACCAATGCATCTGATCTAATGCTTTAGCCACATTGAGTTAAACTTCCCCCTCTTGCATCTGAGAGCATCTTAATTAACACAACACCAGGAAACCTGTAAGCAGAAGCTTGACTACCTCACTGCCTTTTAGCAATGAAAGGCAGAGATTAAACTGTAAATATGTACGTGCATGAGTTCCAAGAAGATATGGATGATTTGACCCTTGGGAAAATAAAATGGGTATCATGGAATAAACTTAATCTCATCCTGACTGCTGAACACACATCTAATGCTCAAAAAGAGTACTCTAGGACACATCATGGGTGGTTTAAATCCAAAGGCTTTTAATAAGACTAGGATTAAAAAAAGAATAAAGTTATCATGAGCAGCAAATCAAACTGAAGCAAATTAATCCCTACAGTGGTAAAACTCAAAGGAAATCCCATGATTCTGCTGATCTCTTAGCTGATGCCACAGAGGGCCAAATGGACAAAGGAAACTATCCTCTCTGAATACCTCTGTTTTATATTTGTTTGTATAAGACACTTTTTTCCTGGAAATCCAAACTAGGTACAAAACTAGAAGTCAGCAAATTTAGGTCTCTTTGTTCAAAGCTCCTATTACCTCTGCTTAAACTGAATAATTGGATATAGTTCTGACTACTCCACATACATTCACATTCTCTCACTAAAATTGGACATAATTTAGTGGAGCAAGATGCTGAATAGTCTACTGCCTTGGCATTCCACTGAAATGTAATTAAGAGTTCTGCTGCCACATAAAGAATAGGATTGTAGAAAACTAAATTCAGATTTATACAGGAAAATTGTACTAAAATAAAATAATTGTCAGATATCTAGAAGGGGAGGAAAAATAACAAGTTAAAAATTATTTTTCCTGAGTAATAAGCTTTGTATTATACACCATGCTCTGTGCAAAGTAACATAACAAACAAAATTATTAATTCTAATGTAGAGAGCCATGGAATGGAACATGGAAACCAAATGATGTGCCAACCTTGTTACTTTTTTTTTTTCTTAAGGCAGTTTTTATAGCCTTGCCATGAAAAAAGAAGATAGGGCCTAATCTGGGACTTTTATGGTTCATGTACTGCAGCTACCCAGGTATTTGACCTCACCATTTTGACCACTGGTGAGAAGCTTCATAAAGTGTTGAAATAAACAAAAATAAAAATATTCATTTTTAATGCTAGAGAAGAAAGTCTTCACGACAAGTTTTAGATTTTTTTACTTGAATTGACCCCCAAATAAAATTAAATTGAATTAGAGTTGAAAGTCATACAAAACAAAATAAGATTTATATTTTTCATATTAGATAAAGATGCCAAATAACATATGCCAGACACTGTGATAAGTACACAGGTTATCGCAAATATTCTTTCATCAGAACTCTAAAATAGGTTATTATTCCCATCTTACAGATAAAGAAACATGTATTTAGGGTTATTAATGAAGTTTTCCAACGATAGTTCTACTCTTTCCATTGTTGCTATGACATGCCTAGGATTGAAGATTTCTGTTTCTCCATCTGGAAGATATTCTTAAAGGTACATGCTCTAATGTATGAATAAGTGCTCAAAATTCCCCTTCATTCCTTTGCTTCCCCAAAAGGAAATGCTCTGAAGATGGTCAGAGGCAAACAGCAGGAGCTGGAACTTTTAAGGAAGGATCAAAAAATATTTTTCCTTAGACTTCCTTTTCTCTGAAGCCCAAAC
Source organism: Cabassous unicinctus (assembly GCA_029593785.1). Classification (NCBI taxonomy): domain Eukaryota; kingdom Metazoa; phylum Chordata; class Mammalia; order Cingulata; family Chlamyphoridae; genus Cabassous; species Cabassous unicinctus. The sequence goes on from JAQZBX010014354.1 coordinate 21,847, forward strand.
AGTAACCAAGATGTAATCCCCCCAAAAATAGAACCTGTAGTTCCCATGGCTGCTTCTCAGACCTCAGAGGAACAATCCGGCTCATCAAGTAGAAGAACAGTAAAAGATCTGGGTTAAAATCCTAACTAGAAATTAAGATAAGAAGCCTCTACTTAATTAGCTTTCAAATTGTGCTCCAAGGAATGCAATGCATTACATAATATGCTCCATCTGCTGCCTCAATGGAAAAGGAAAACAAAAACAAAAATAAATCAAAAATCCACCACCACCATTGGACTCCAGAATTGAACAGGATAGGAAGCTCTGAGTTGAATCAAGTTCAACTTTATTATTATTTTCATTATTAGCCATTTATATGCTAATCAACATTATGAATTCCAAACGGGCAGTAATATCTGCTGATCTCTTTCTGGAAACCGTATTTTATGTATGCTCCATATGGGGACTTGAAGAAAGTGGCTGCAGCTAGGATGCAAGGACTTGGAATACTGGCCAATTCTTTACCAGATATAATGATTAAAAGTATTTAATGCCAAAATAACCAAAATATTTCTGCACAGACATTGTCCAATTTATTTAACCTAAATATGTCTTTTTTGGTACCATACTAAGAGAGCTTACTCCCTCCTTCTAGAAACCATGTTCAGGCTTCAGTTGATCACCTATGAAACCAATTTTAACTCCTCAGAACTCTCAGATTATTTAGAAGCAAAGGTTCAAGGGGGAAAATTTAGACAAGATTTTCAAAAATCTTGGATTTTTTTTAGCTTGGATTGAAAAGCAGTAGAAATATTTATTCATCTCGAGAATGGTGTGAATGTAGCCCTCTCCCCCACTAATCGTTGACACGTTTGTCCTAGAACACCCGGGGAGGTTTGTGTTTTAAAGACTATCGTTTTGAATACCACTGACAAAGGAAACCTTGCCATTTAAGTTTTTTTACAATGGATTATTATTCACTTTTCAAAAGTTGAAAACATTTCATCTTTTCTTTGGTAAATTTTTATCTTCGAGTTATGAACAATCTCAGTTTTGTAATCTCTAACCAAGTTGCATGTTGAGCTAGTTACCAGCTCCCAGTTCAGGAGGTTTAGCAGTCATTAGGTTGGGAATGACTCTTCTTGAGGACAGGTACCTTGTCTTTTTTTCATCTCTGTGATCCCTAAAGTACTTCTGCACAGAACTGACACTAAACTCAATAAATGTTTCTTATTAAGGAAGAAAGGTTCTGTTGCCAGTGACAGGGCAGAGCAGTTTTTATCTTCAAAGCACTTTATTCACATTAATTCAGCTATTTACATTTTGCTGATGGGTAAATGGCTGGAGAGGTGAAATGGACTGCTAAAGGGGAAACCCTCTTGTCTGGTATTAGAAATTTGCAATTACTGATTACCAGTCACAAGTCCCCAGCTTTATTCAAGGTTGGGGCAAGAGGGAGACAAAACTCCCCACGAAAAACCACATAGGTATTATGTGGTTTTTCTATAGAGTAGAATTATAGGTTATTCTACTCTCAAGACAAGCCAATAGCGGTTGGAGCAACAGAGCAACAGATAGACTTGGTGGCCCCGGGAGCTCTATCGAACAGTATGAACAAAAAAGAGTGCTTCTTGTTGCGTGTATGTGTGTGTGTGTGTCTGCCAATAATTTTGATACACACTGTTATGCAGAGTTACCTCTTTCCATTTGCAATTCTAAAACAAATTTCAGGTGCCACGTGCTGTTTACTTAGAAATTGATGTACATTTGATCTAAAGCTTATTTTGCTCTTGCTAATTGTATAGAGCCCACAGCAGTTTCAACAGCATAATTTCAATGTAGACAGTAAAGAAATTTTAAAATCCAAGGAACCTTACTGTAAATTAAAGTATACATGGAGACTGGCAGATGTTGACAATTTATGCTACTTCATATGTTACTTTATAAGCTAGCTCACTTCCCAAATTCTGATCTTTTTAAAAATATCTTATTTTTGGGGGGAAATCCTTCTTGGTCATATATTGCTTCAGTTCTCAGTTGTGGTTCTGTCTATTCCTTGGGTACCTTGAATTTCTCAGAGTAGCTTCCACAGGGGAAAAAAAAATGATTAAAAATCTAGTGCATATACATCCTGTGAGTACGTAGACTGTAGTCCAGTGGGACAGAGGTACAGTCAGGAAAGCACTATACTCTGTGCAAGTTCTAAATATCTGGTTTCATGGGCTCCTTTCTCCTTGCCATCTACACCTCTATACCCTGTTTAAATCTATGCAAGTGAGCCATAAGAGATACCTGCCTTTTACTTACAAAGCAGCAGGTAATGGGATGAAAAGGAACATATGTCTACCTACTAAATGACACTGATTGTGTGCATAGCACTATACTTGCTTTGGGAGTTGATATCTTGGGGAATGGCAGGGGAAGAATGGAGGGGAGATAGTAAGGATTTTGCCAATTAGAACCTAGAAGGCAAGGACTGATCTAGGACCAGTACCAGTAGTCAGGTGGTTCTACTGCTACAAAGAAAATGGGGGCAGCAAAGAATGTGATTGTGTGAAGCTGGAAAGAGCAAATCCCCATGTAGTTGGCTGGGGCGTGGCAGCTTTCTGGCATGTAATGCTTGATGATACAGGGGAAGTGGCTAATGCGTGGTGCTGGGTCAGGGCAGGGCTGAGATTCACAGGAGGGCTTTGCTCCTGAGTTAAACAGTTTGCTTGGGAATAGGCCCTAGTACAGCTTATAGTAGGGAGGTCAATGACAAATAGGCAATCTGGGTTGCAGAGGTGGTCTAAAGAGAAGTTAATGCAAGAAAGTTTGTTAGATAAGAACAGTCACTGAAATTTTTCTAGAAGAAATAATTGTAGAAATATGCATATTCATGCCACACCTATATCCATACCATCCTGCAGGGGGCTAAATGGATCCTCCTCTAAGTGCACAGGGATCAGCTGAATCCCTAACAAGTTATAGATTCTGACCCAAAGGGAAAACTCAAGAAAAGGTTCATAAACCCTTGGCTCTCTGGAAAAGAAAGCTAAATGAAAGCCATGCATAAGGGACAGAGAACTCCTCTGTCCTTCACTAGGTGAAGGGGCCCTTACTACCACCTAAGTGCTCAAGAAGTCTTAGATTTATAGAGCAGGAAGGGTCTTAGGTGCTGTAAGGTAAATGAGGGCAGAATGCCCTTTCCGTGAACCTGAGGCCCTGAAAGGAGGACAGGTTGGTCTGGCCAAGCACCTGACCCTCATAAACAGGGAGCTGCATGTAGGCATCGAAGGAACACCTGCAATAACAATCAGGCGGTTTGGTAATTGTTAACTAGTAACCCTTGTGTCCTGCGGCTCTGTAACCTCATAAAAGCCAATGGTGTCTGTTAGACGAGGCGGCACCTCCCAGCGGCCACCACCGGGTCCTGTAAGTGGGCAGAGCTTTCCCCGGCCTGTCGCCACCGGGGTATGTTTGTAAGTAATAAAGGTAGACTGACGCTGGGCTCCCGGGTGGTTTCTCTGGAATATTAAAGAATTTGGTCAACCCTCCTGGGCTTGACCTGCGTTACAGATGCCATCTGGCCTAATGTTTGCTGTTGACTGACAAGGAAGCAGAGACCTCGAAGAATTTTTTTTTTTTTTTTTACCAAATCACACATCTAACTGGCAAGGCAAAGATTAGAGAGCATTTCTTTGCTTGTGTCTAGACCTCCTCTTTTATTTGGCAACCTCCAGTGAAGCAGAATGCCTAATGAAAGCTAATTAGGAACAGGTACGTCTTTAAACCCCTGGAACAGATGGAATTATTTCACTTGCCTGGTTACTTGAATGCAACTAAACATGCAGTCTGATTTGAACAGACAAACCTATTTTATGCCGTGGAAAGATGAACCTCTGGATATGGAAACCTCTTACTCTTAAGGCAAAGTACTTCAAGTTAGTCTGTGGTTAAGTCAACCAGTCAAAGAATATAAGTAAGGCAAATCACTTGTGTAGTCTGTTAATTTAGAATTTTTTTTTTTCTGAAAAGCAACAAAAAGGGTGTTAAGGTCTAGCTGGCAACAGTAATAAAAACTAACTAGAAAAATCAGAATAACAAGGTAGGATAAGTGGCCTTCCCTTCCCATATTTTTAACAGAAATACATAGCCATCACTGAAGATGTTTTGCAGAACCAGTTCCAAAAAGATTCCAAGTGGCAGATAAATGAGTAAAATCTCCTTATAAAGCCAGTACCTTGTCACGGAAAGGGTTCCAAAGTGTGCACATAAAACACTGGCAAAACTCTGAAGACAACCCTCCCCTTGTTTAGGCCTAGAGTTTATAAAATACGGGGCAAGTGTTGATCTCCAACCTAGGGTACCAAAAGAGCAGATTTAAGTGGATTCCCAAGCTGCTACAAACTATGAGGCACTGATACGGAGCTTCAGAAGTCACCACTTTTTTCTCTCTTCTCTTCCCGGATCACACATACAGAAGTTTTTTCCTCTAAAATCTCCTACCTGCAAATGTCACTTAGTGAAGCCTATTTTGCCCCTTCCCCGCCCCCTCTGAACCATAACTCAGCCTCAGGTTGCCTGTTTATTTTCCTCCCTCCCTTTCTGATATCACCCTTGATGAAAGGCTATGGTGGTAGGAGTAAACCCTGAATTAACACTGCTAATACATACCTGGAAGATAATTGCTTGGAACACCAGTAGAGACAGACATCTAATAGATACCTAAAATCTGAGGAGACAGACTGCACTTCAATATTCCCCCACCCAATTCCCGTTTCCCCCCAACAAGGCTTGCTAATTCGAGTATTTCAGAAAAGAAAGCAAAAGTATTGCACACCAGAAAACGGTGTGGTCTTTCTTCCCTTTGCAAGCTCAAAGCTGTCATTAGCAGCAGCGTCAAAAGAACAGAAAAGCATGCTTGCTATTACTTATCACTGAATTATTGATGATAAGCAGATGTAGTGAGTTATTCATTGAATAAATATTTATTGAGAGTTAGGTACTCGAGTTGGTACTGGGTTAAATGATAAAATAAACCAGAGACATCTAGCTAGAAACAATTTTCTGGAAGTCATTCCAAGAGATTTACGCAGCAGTAATAAAGTAAAAGGACAGAAGAAACATTTGGGGGAGGAACCCCACGTCCAAACACTGAAGCAAGAGAACAAGTATTGATTCTTTCCTCACAAACTGTAGGGTACAAACAAGTGCCTGCTGATGTCTGCTCAAAGTGAACGCTATGATTATCTTGGTTGTGGTGGTTTAAATTTTCATGTGGGAGTGAAGGATATTTATGGATTCACTAATTGGTTTTCAGTCAAATAATTCTGAGGGAAAAAAGTACTTTTGCAAGAAAATTGAGATATAGCATGGATAATGCAAAGCTTACATTAAATCTTGGCCAATTCCATTGTCTTGTATTTTGTCTAGATGTCAAACATATCAGTGAGAAGAAAATGGTTCACAAATGCAACCTAGGGAATTGCCCTATCTTTCCTACTTGCCCAGTCTTCAAAATAATAGATCTTCATTCTCTTCTCACCTCTAAAGCATTGACCAAGTTCCTCTAACAATATCTCCTTGTTTGGAAGAGTCAAAGGGAAAAATGGTAGGAAAGGTAGTCTCCTAATTAAGTTCCCCCTTCATAAAAACCATTGATTTAATTATAGAAGTCATTCTATAAGGACACTGCATTTCTTACAGAGATGAAGTTGATTAGGGCTGGATTTCATGGAGAGAAGAGATAAAATTTCCTGAGAAGATGAATAAATTGTTCAAAATGAGTTGGGTAAAGTTATCAAATTAAGGAGCAAATTAATTAAAAATGGCCATTCAAGAAATCCTAAAAACCATCTATATCCAAAATAACAAGAATAACAAGGTAGGGTAAGTGGCCTTCCCTTCCCTTTTGTTTTGTCATAAGGCCTGGCTTGGGGAGAGAACATGATGGGCTCTCAAGACACGCCTTACCTTCTTATTTTATTTAATACTGTTAAAATATTTTTCTTTCTAATATCACAGCTCATAATATCTCAAAGAATTCTGAATACTGTATTTATTGGTTGGAAAGCCACCATACTCTGACAGATACTTAATGCCTTTTCTTCTGCCTAGAAAAGAAACTCTGGATGTACCCACAGATTGCTTATAACATCTTGCTTTAGTATTAAGGCAAAGGGAAAGAAACTTTGTCCTAATCTGTCATGACAGCCATGAAATGCTATGTGCAAACTGAAATTCAAACTGCTATTATTTTTACTGTCCAAAACGCATTATCTGGAAGATTGGATACATAAAAACAAATTATTTATTTATTTGTTATGGTCTCAAGCTAATAAAAGGAAAAACCGAAGAGAATATTGGACTATTGTTTGTCCACATTGGGAAATGGGTAAATGTGTGCCCCCTTAACCTTTGAAAGGAGAATAACCTTTCAAAACCAAAGAAAAAACCAATCCCTTTTTACGTTGCTTATCGGAATTGCAAATTGCAAGGCATTTCTAATTTGTGCTAAGCAAAGACATACACTAAAGAATCTAACAGAAAGCCCTTATAACACTGTCACTTTGAAGATTTTGTTTTGATAAATTTCAAAGGTAAGAGCCAAACCAACTGCATTTGCTTCATTTGGGCCAGACTATGTTCATGAACCCTGGCAGAACCTGCACTCATACAAACCAGTGTTTTAATTGGGGCTCACCAATCACACATGCTCAGTTGCTGATTGGTGGGCATCTGTGGACATTTTAATAATCAGCTTAAAGCTATTCCTGTGTAGAGATTAAGGGCAGTGATGATGACTGGTCTCTGGAATGTTCAGGGACAGATCAAGTCATTTGGTTGTCATGGATTTGCATTGAAGTTCCAAAGAAACCCTTCTTGATTTAGTCAGAATCGTGTTCAATTTGACTGTGACTAGATTTCCCAACTGTGTCTGTCAATCAAGACAAAAAGAAAAAAAAAATGTAATAACTTTAATTCCTTTCTAAATCTAGAGCCAGGATGAAACTTCCATGTCATTATTAACTAGTACTCTACCAGGAATACAGCTCTCAATCAGTCAATTCATCTCGGCTTAATTATTCCTTGTTACAAAAAAAATAGCCTGCCTGCCGCTCATAAAATCATTAGTTGGAGGGAAAAGTGGATCTGATTTTGATTGAGAGTAGAAGAGATCATAGGCTCTTTTTAAAAGAATATTTAAAAAGGGACTTTTAAAAAAGGAAAAACAAAAAAAATGTCTGTTTGTTTGTTTTTGGTCCCTCTGCTTATAGTTTTCCTCTAAAATTATGGTTGTTCCATTAAACCTAAAATTCCTAGATTCAAAATGTACCATTTCACCTCAGAGGTATAATAAGACACAATTTTTTAATGTTAGCTTGGATTGCTTGATTGGATTTAATTTTAAAACAAATGAACCCTTTAATTTTTCTAAACAAAAGCTGTCAAAAAACACTGATGCAGCCTTGAACTTAAAGCCCATTAATCACTTTCATGAAAATTAGGCGCAATTACACTTAGAATCATGTGTTTTCCTCGTTTTTTAATGTCTACAATCCATATGATCATCTTCGTGTCTCATGCTTAGTTAATAAATTCATTTGGAACATTAAAACAATTGTACAAATGTGCAGACTTTGGAAACACTATCACATGTAAGAAATCTATTATTTTTGATGTGTTGAGAGATAAATTAGAGATATAATTCAACCATCCTGTTTTTCAAGATTGTAAGATTTTGTCCAAAGTGGAAACAATGCAAACAAGAAAAAAAACAAAAAAACAAAAAACAAAAAACTGTAAGAAAGTGATTCCCTACGTTTTTTGAACCACTGAGGGTTAGAGCAGGGGTAGAAAAGTAATTCAATGACCCATTTGTAACCCGTTAATACTAATTCTTAAATGTTATTTGTGTTTAGAAAATGATGATATATAAAAATGAGTTTAGGAAAATCTATGAGAATAGAATTAGAATGCTAAGTACTGCCTCTCACTGCTCTCTGATAGTTCCTTAAAGGTGAAACCCCTTACTTTCATTCCCCTTCTTACACCTTTTACTTATTATTCCTTCTCAGTTGGTTTTAACTTTATATAGAATTTAACCTTTGGTCATAATTAAAATAATATTGGCAATTTTACATATTCTTTCTTAAAGTGTACTTAAACATTTTACAATGTTCAACTTGTGGGTTGAGCTGCCCTATGATTATTAGGCTTGAAGCAATCTTATTTTCTTGTTCCATCCTTCTCTACACTCGAAAGGTCCCCAAAGAAGAACCTTCTGAAGAACAGAAACACTAATCTCATTAGTTCATCATAAAACCAAAGTGATACATGTGTTTAATATCGCAGAATGTGAGCCATAAATGTCTGATTCCTCGACTGGGATGGTTCTTGGAAATGCCAGCTAAAGAACTCAGATGAAATGTGCCAAGTTGAGAGGTGAAGATAAAATGTACAAAGTCCATTTTGTAAATGTATAAAGTTCTCAAAGTCACAGGAGAAGAAATAAAGTCACTACGTAGGCTATCAAATGTACCTGAACTAATGTTATTCCTAGTAGGAAAATGACAGTCATATCATTAATCCAACATATTCATTAGTTTCCCACAAGGACATTAAGCAGACAGTTACAGGATTTACTTTCCTCATCTGAGTTAGGACAAAGGTATTACAGACAGATGAAAAGTTCTATTTTAACATCCAAGTAAATGAATCAGTAGCTTGCCCGTGATAACATGTTTTTAAAAAAGAGGAAAAAAGTGCCATTAATAATGACCTGGTGAACATATTAAACCTCACTAACATTTGTTTTGGCACAAATACCAAGTGGTGGTGGCTATGGAGTTACAGATGTAACTAGAAATTTTGAATATCATCCTTTATTAGATAGTCATATAGTCTATTTTATCTATACTAATGAAATATTTTGTAAGACACTCTTCCAAATCAACAGAAAAGAGTCATCAAAGAAAGAGCATAATATTTTCCAAGTTTAACTTTGTTAAATGGGGAGGGGAGCTTAATGTTTTATTTATGAATATATTTAGTTTAAGCAAAAGGTTGGTTTTAAAAGAAACAAGACAGATAATTTCTTTTCCTATTCCAAATATATTTAACTCTCCTAAATCTAATTGGTTAGTGCACCAAAACTTTTTTTTTTAAATGAATTATAAGAATATCTTTAACAGTTTGAAGCTGGGTGTACCCCAGAAGATCATGTTTTTAAAGCTAATCCATTCCTGTGGGTGTAAAACCTATTGTAGATGGGACCTTTTGAACAGATACAGTTAAGGGACCTTCCTTTTGATTCAATCACTTCAGTAGGGCATGATCCGGGGTGGATCTTAATCCTTTTACTGGAGTTCTTTATAAACAGAGGACTAAAAAACTGCTGGCAAAGAGAAAAAGACTGGCAGGGACAGAGAGGGAATCAGTAAAGCATAGAGGCATGGAAAGAGGCCCCCGAGAGGCCCATGGAGAGTAAGAAGCTGAAAGCAATGGGACCTGGAGGAGGAGGCAGGCACCGGCACCACCTCCATGTGCGCTGCCACATGGCAGCAGTCCAGGATGGCCAAGTTTCAGGGAGAGTGCTTCGCCTGATGCCTTGATTTGGACATTTTTCTCAGCCTCAGAACTGTCAGCTTTTAACCTGAAAAATTCCCAGTATAAAAGCCAACCCATTTCTGCTATATTGCATTGGCAGCCTTTAGCAAACTAAAACAATATTCATCCAAGAATTATTTATAATGGCAAAATATCGGACACAAATTTCATGTCTAACAGTAAGTATGTATGTAGATTCCAAAATATGGCACATGAGATTTTTCTTCCCACCCTTAGGGCTTTGCACTTTGAACTTATTATTAAAATTGAAATGATTTTCTGTCAGTGAAGGCACAAGTATCCCAACTTTATGGCCCAAGAGGTGCAAGAATTTTTCATTAAATGTGTCCAAATATTATATGTGTCACCAGCACCTGTGCTGTGTTTCCAAAATGCAGATTTCTCAGACCTGCTGATTCAGAAACCTCAGCATGGGATCAAGGAACCTTCTTTTCACAAGCTGACCACCTGATTCTTCTTACTCCTGAATTCTGATAGCCACCAAAGTACCAACTTCAGGATGTTTCTCCATATCCTTGGGTACCCTAAAGGGACTCTGAGATGATCCAGGACACTCCATATTTATCCAAGCATTTAGGAAAATAGTCACAAACTCAGGTGCCTTGAGAAGTCAGGCAGTCCTCTTAAATGGGAGTGGGGAGAATTGGGGCTATTGCCCACAGGAGAGAGCCTTCCCTACCTGAAGGCAGCAGCAGCTACTAATTTCCACTTGATCACTCTCTTGCAGGAATGTAGAAGACTTTGTCAGAGATTCTGAGTTTTTTGGTATGTATTTTGTTTTTGACATAGAGTACAGATCCTGATGTTTATGTGGAAGCTCCTGATTTTTAAATGTTGATCACAAATTTAAAATTTTTAAATGTACAACCAACACATGAACACATGGGCAGGCTCTGACTCAAGTGCTGTATAATTGATTTTTACTATCTTTGATTTTGGTAAGTTAACTGAAAAAAATCATACACTACTCTGTTGCACCACATATATAATTTCATCTCCTTCTATGATAAGCATATGTAAATCACAGATGGACTGGACCCCTCTCTGCATTATTAATGCAAGGTGTAGGCAGAATGGAAGGGATAAATACACAGTATTGAGCCTATCTATAAATAAATGACAATCTAAATGGAGAGGCATATCAAGACGTGTTTAATGGCAACAAGTAAGAACTATATGTGACACTGACTAAATTAATCAAGAGTTTCAGAAAAGAGAGTGGTCAGCATGGGATAGGAATATTATAGAAAGCTTCCCAAGAAAGGTAGGATTTAAATTGACCATGAAAAGTGATTAAGCTTAAAAGAGCAAGGATTTTAAATAACTCCATTAAGAAATACCTTAAAACTCTTTTCTCCTAAAATCTTACCAGGCCAGTTAATATATAAATTTAATAATATAAAAATCTAGAAATATTTAAAATATGAAAGAAGAAATTCAGCTTCAGTTGGATTTAAAAGGTATGGAATTAAAGGAGACCAGGTAGAATAGAGTGAACAAAATCAAGAATGCAGGAATAAACATGCAGTGAATACCAAAACCAGAGCCTACAAAGAATATGTAGCAGGTCGGTGACATAGTCACCAGACTGTTTGGTGCTCTTAATTATCATCTTTATCCCTGCAACAGAATTCCATGAAAAAGAAATAAAAAGCAACATGACAGAAAGTATGTATTGTTTCCTTCTTCACAAGCCTGGCTACATTTAATATCATCCAATGCAAGGTTGAGGATTAAACGAAGAGATATGAGCATGAAGAGAAAGAGAGAGAGGGAAAGAGAGAGAGAGAGAAAGAGGGAGGGAGGGAGAGAGAGAGAGAGGGAGAGAGTAGGGGGGAGAGAGAGAGAGAGGGAGGGAGGGAGGGAGGGAGAGAGGGAGAGAGAGAGAGAATATTAATTCACTATGGGAAGTAGAAATAAGAGATGAGCTTTATCTATAAATATGTAATGGGGCATGTGGAAGAGGAACATTGACCAATTTATCTCATTAGTGGATAGAGTTCAGAAAGTAATATGCTTAAGCTGCAGTGGGGAGAATTCAGGTTAAATAATATGAAAGAACTTTATAGCTATATAAGGACACTCAGGCAATGGATCATTCTATCAAGGGAATTTAGAGACACTCTTGGCAGGAAGACACTAATTTATTATAGGTTGATTTAAGCATAATTAAAATCAACCCGGATACCAAACAAGCAAGAGGCTATGTAACTTTTAGAAATCCATTTATTACCTAACGGCAGAGAGAGCAGCAAATATGCACTCTACAGCCAGATTAATCTTCCTTTGAAAAAAGCTCCCACTCACCATATCACTTCCCTGCAAAAATACTTTAAATGACTCCCTACAGGATCCAGCTGAACTCATGAATCAGGTATTCAAGGTCCAAGAATTATTTCTCACGGCAAAATATCAGTGCGGCTCCACACTACTGTTCCACCACACCTTCCACTCCCAGACATAGGTCATCCACACTCAGGAGAACAAGCCACTCCCTAGTCCTTAAGCCCAACACCTAAACCCTTCTCTTCAATGATCCCAATTCTCTTCATCCTTCAAGGCCAAGTTCCTCTTGGAATCCTGGATCCCAAGCTAGTCCTTCTCAGGACTTCCATAGCACTTCGATCCATATCCTTCATATGATATCTGCCATGTGGCATCTCTTACACTGCTCTTTTTTTATTATCACATAACTATTGAGTTATCATGTCTCAGCTCCTGAGTTAGACTATAATGTCCTTGTTGACGGCCATCAATGCTTATACTTTAGGGTACACAGTACTTTCCCCAGAGTACATGCTCAGAGATTTGTAAAGGATTTACTGATCAACCTTCAAAATTATTTCAAAGCTCTGACAGAGTTTATACAAACTCTCATATCACTCCATTAGAATTCTATAGAAAATATTTTAACAAACTATGGCTTTATTTTGTCTTCTTCCATTTTCTTCCTTAGGAGGGTTATCCAAGGCAAAAAAAAAAAAAAAAAAAATTGGCCCCTGAAAGCTATTGACATAACCTTGGTTTCTTCAGTAAGAAAGAGAATATTCCCTATCATTCCCACTTCAATACAATTACAGCAGAATTATCTTTCAAATTATAGCTACGTAAATTTTGTAGGCTGATGAAGAGGCTCAGTCCAGGAGACAGGTTTGAGGTCCGCAAAATACTCTGTTACTCATCTTTTTAACAGACTGCAACAATGAGGACACACATCAACCAGGAAGCTTTCCTCGTGTTTGTCTTCTCTTTAGCTTCAAGTTCTATCTGAACTTTGTTCCCCCTTACTATGTCCATTTCTCTGCTCCTTTGTCTCATACATTCAGAGCCTCTGTAAGTTTTCCTGACTGTTGAGGACAACAGTCTAAAATAGAAACCAGAAAGCTAGGGGGGAAAAGTTGTGTCACACAAAAGCCCTGGTAGACACTGCCACCTACAGGGATTATACAAGCACGATGCTTAGGGTCATCCCCAATTCAGTCTCACAAAGGAAGAATCCCATTCATCATAAAGAGGAGAAAGTTGGTGATATTTGAACTACATGGAGAAGGAAGAGGCCAACTCCATCAAATCACAAGCTTTGTTTTGAGCATAGAATATACACACACATACATATATATGTTCTACATATATATCTATATAATTATATTCTATATAAATATATATATTTAAATTAGTCATTAGACTGGGCCAGTAATAATTAATAAGGATGTAAGAAAAGAAAGAAAATTGAAAGACAAAGGGAAATATCAGTTGTACAACTGATCATTTCTATTAGAAAAAATAATATAAAAACCCATAGAGTAAGTGATACACTTACTCTAGATCAGGGGTTCTTAACCTTTTTTGTTCCACGGACCCCTTTGCCAGTCAGGTGAAAACCATGGACCCCTTCTCAGAATGTAGTGGCAGATAGTTTTATGACACTCAATTAGCGTCAGGTCTAATAATTACCGTAATTTCAAAGTATGGAGGGGCATAAGCGATTTTTCGAGATATGCAACAACTGTAATGTGATGTGAAATGAATACTGCCGTAATGTATTGCATACATTCAGAAGTGAAGGAAATGCTAGATTTCAGTTAGAGGTCAGAGGAAAAAAGATAATAAGTTGATTTTTTTCAATTCAAGGTCATGGACTCCCTGAAATCCTTGGGGTCCATGGACCCCTGGTTAAGAACCCCTGCTCTGGATTATACCATGATCTTTAAAGTTTATGCAATAATATACATAATGCAATATGCACATGCCACGCTGGGGGGTGGTTGTTAACGTTTTATCCTATAATACACTAAGCTTAAGGTGATATTATAACTATTCTTAATATAAATATCCTGAAATACATATTTCTTAAACAGGGATGCTAGATATTTACTTGAAGATTTAAGGCCATCTGGAATATATGCTACTGGATTTGTGAATAAAAAATTATAATAGAACATATTTTGAATATCTGCCTTTATTATACCTTTAAGCACATGATTTTTAAAAACTTTATTTGGAAATAATTTCAAACTTATAGAAAAGATGCAAGAAATAAATAAAAATAACATGTTTCCTTTACCTAGATTCACCTACTATTAACATTCTTCCCATTTGCTTACTTATTTGATCTCTCTCTCATACACAAAAACACAATTATTTTTTTCTAAACCATTTGATGGTAAGTTGCATGCATCATGGTCCTTAACCCCTAAATGCTTCAGTGTTCATTTCCAAAGAATAGGGATATTCTCTTACATCATCACAGTACAGTTAGCAACACATACAACATAGAACATTGTTTTACCTAATCTACCATCTATATCCGCATTTTGTGAAATGAGCCCAAAATGTCTTTTGGAACAATTTTTTCCCTCCAGCACAGGATCCAGTCTAGCAAAACCATGATTTTTAAAGAGACTTAAATCCGCTTTTGTTGGTGGGTGGGGCTTTCTTCCTTCGCTCCTCAGGTTGACAGCTGTCACTTACCATTGCAGACAGAAGGCCTACTGTGGGCACTCCCATTCATCTCTTTTATTTGTTTCTTCCACTTACATATCTTGGAACCAGAAAGTGGATAATGAAATATTTTAGGCTTTACAGATGGTTTAAGATGAAGTAGTCAATGTATGAGGGACTGAAGACCTTTTTCTATGACTGCAGGGTTGGTGCTTTTGTTGACCCATATTTGAATGCTCAGGACATTTTTTCCTTAACTCCTGGTTAGTTACCTGTGGTTTTATGGAAAGGTGATGTCTTACTGCTTTATGTGCTGTAACTGAATTCTGTTGATGGACTGATGTAACTAAATTGATCACTTTCCCCGAATTGGTAAACACTTTCTGGGAAATTAGAAGAATAATAAAAAGTAGTGCCATAGAGACACAATTGACAAAATGGATGGTCAATAAACAGCAGGTAACTGAAAAACTAGCTCATGATGTGTGTGAAAGACAAGAGAGGGAAGAAGATTAAACCAGCAGCCACTTTCTTTATGATTCATTAAAAAAGTATTAACCACAACAGTAACCTCATTTCCAAAAAGATTTTCCAAAGTCCTAAAACAACTTAGGAAAAAAAATAAAAGAAAGTTCACTGTAAGAAAATAGAGATAGACTGAAATAATGTCCATATGTTAGATATATTAAGCCTGGTAATCTGAAGTACATGACTATATTATGTCAAATTCTTTAAGGTAAAAAGTTTTCAATGAAGGTTTTTTCTGTATTCTTCCAATGTATGGAAAGTCCAAAGTAAAGATGGATTTTCAACAATTACTGAATGGATTCAACAGTGCAATAGGATCAAATAAGGAAGCCTATACAAGGACAATAAAGAAAATTTTCAATTGACTAGAACACAGATGACCACAATTATTTCCATTAGCTAAAATTTTTTATCTTATAGTTTTATTTAAAATAAATTAAAAATACAAACTTCGTTGGAATTTATTCCAACATATTTATATATTAAGTAAGTATACACTGGTCTACTTTCCTACAGCTTAGTATCTATTCAATAGTTATGAGTGACAAAATGGAATTTTAGGTCAGCCTAGTACTAAATCAGCAAAAACAATGTCAACATGCTTGTCAGGAAACTAATATAAAATAGGAAGATGCAATTGTCTATATTAGAATAATCTGCAACAATGCAAAGGTTTTTAGGCAATTCTCCTTTATCCTTAATTAAATAAAACAGCATTTCCCTCAAGCATCTTAGTTAACCTAGATCCTGTTGTTCCTACCAGTCTTTCAGATGAGATTTTTAATGGCAAAATACCAAATGGAGGAAGTATACCCTTAAGGTGAAACAGAGATTGGATTATTATAACAGGAAGACATATTCTAGGACATGTTAATAGAGGGTGAAAAAAAGTATTTCCCTGGGCAAATAATTTGACTGCCTATTTGTTAATATCTGTTAAGGAAGTATTTTTAATGGGATTTCTCAGAGTTCCATATGAACAGGTACATGACGACCCTCCACAAGTGGGACTTAGTTTCCCAGAGCTCATTTGACCAACGAACACTTGTTCTTAGAGAGTATATTACATTTCCCCCAGCTAATGTTCCTTGGATGAAAGCAAAGCTGATCTAACATAAAGGTGGTAGGGTGGCTTGCAGTTATGTACCTCAGTAAAACATGTTCTTAACCTTGTAAATGTGAACCCATTGTAAATAGGACTGTGTGATGAGGTTACTTCAGTTAGGATGGGTCTTAATTTCATTACTGTAGGCTTTATAGAGAAGAGAAGCCTCAGGGAGCAGTCAGAAGCTGGATGTCAATGGAACCAGAAGAGAAAGAAGATGCCGCTATGTGCAGGGACTTGTGACAGAAAACCTAAGGAACCCCAAGGATGGCTGGCAGCCAGCCCTAGAATGCCAAGCCTTTAGGGAGAAAGCATCACCTTGCTGACACCCTGGTTTTGGACTTCTATCCTCAAAACCGTGAGCCCATAAGTTTCCATTATTTAAGGCATCTCATTGTATGGTATTTTTAACAGCTAGGAAACAAAAATTGATGGGTTATTCTCCTTCCCAAATCCTTTTAGAAGTTAATAATACCTGGAGCCCAATCCCTTGCAACTCCATTACTGATTACATTAATAGCACCAAGGAGATGCTGGAAAGGATACACTCCAAGATAAGTCATTGGACTTGAAAAAGTCTTAACATGTTAGCATTCTTCCACACTATTCTGACTTTTGGATTCTTATATCAAGACCACTTAGTTTAATTCTAGGAACTAAAAGAATGTCTACAAACTAGCAAAACAAAACTAACACAAAATAAACAATTTCCTT
>JAQZBX010014355.1:0-18462 GCA_029593785.1 Cabassous unicinctus
CGTGTCTGCTTATCTCCCCCTTACTGTGAGGTCCCGCTGCATCAGCCCACCACGCCGTGCGGGCCGGCCTGCCCTCACAAGGAGGCCCCGGGAAGCGAACCTGGGGCCTCACACATGGTAAACGGGGGCTCTATAGATTGAGCCACACCCGCTTCCTGTTGTGAGGTCTTGCTGCATCAGCCCACTGCACCGCGCGGGCCGGCCGGCCTGCTCTCACAAGGAGGCCCCGGGAAGCGAACCCGGGGCCTCCCATATGGTAAAGGGGAGCTCTATCGACTGAGCCACACCCGCTTCCCCCAGAGTAAATTCTTAATCATCGTGATTGGTTACTATTTTATTGTGACCATCTGAGTAAGCTTTAGAGCTCCTATCTGGAGCAGATATTACTGTCAATGTGAAGGAAGCCAAAACTGCTTCTGGAAAACATGGAGCCTGGCTGACAATACCCAGAGGTTGGGTGGAGAGAGATGAATTCCCTTGCTCTAAAGGAGATAAATGGTCCCAATTAGTAAAAAATCTCTGTAATAGATACCATTTTAAAGAAAGGCTCCGAGCAAGCACAGGGCACTGCTGACAGGGGCACAAATGAAGGGGGCTGCTCTATTTCTTAGAGAATCAAGGCTTTAATGACTAGGTAGGCATCATTGTTAATTAGCACATCCATTGTTGGAATGCAAATGTGGCTGCTCACTAGAGCAACTTCCCTCTAAGTACACTAACTGTGTCCTTGTATACAAGATGATTGTCCCCAGAACACTTCTTGTTTATTAATTGTTTCTAGGGTGGGGGCGAGGGGATTCTTAATAGGAATTCCAGGAAACCCTGGGCTTCTGAGCCCAGCTGGATGTTGAAGGGGAAAGACTGAGTGTGTTTTAGGACAAAGTTTCAAGGATGAAGGACCTTAAAAGGGAAAGAAGTGAGCAGGAGGACTTTCCACCAGGCCTCTGTCATCATAGCACCTACCCTTTCCCAACCAGTGAGGGTGAGTTCATCCATAGCCCTAGGGCTTCTCTTTGACTTTGATTGGTATAGAATATTAATAACAATTTAATAACTAAAAGCTATCATTTATTGAGTGTTGGGATATTCATCATCTCTTTGAGCTTTCACGACTCCCCTCTGCAGATGTCCAATTATTATCTTTATTCTTGACGCAGGAAAGTGGAGGTTTAGTAAGATTAGCTCAGTCCTCTCAGGCCACCCACTGGGATTAGGGCTGGAGTTAGAATCAGGTCTAGCTCACTCTCTTATCCAAGTGAGGGACCCGGGTACACTTACCTCTGCAGATAAAAAGAGGTCTCACTTCCTTTCTACCTTTCCAGCTTTGTCCTGCTTAGTATCTCAAACACACCCATATTCGTGTTTCAGGAATGTCTACTTATCTATAGTTCCCCAAATACAATGTGTGATTTCAGTCATTGTACTTGTTGTTCCCTTCGCTTGAAACCTACTAAGAAAAACACTTACCCAAATTTGGAAACAAGTTACAAAGAAGATCATATGGTCCTTTAAAGTCATTTCCAGGGCAAAGGTCAACAAATTAGAGCCTGTTAGACAAATCTAGCCTATCACCTGATTTTGTAAATAAAGTTTTGTTGGAACACAGCCACATCCATTCATTTAAGAATTGTGTAGGATAACTGCTACAATGGCAGAGTTGAATAGTTACAATAGAGGGCTTATGGCCCACAAAGCCTAAAATATTTACTCTCTTTACAGAGAAGTTTGTCAACTCCTGCTCTAGGGGGAAGTGACTGATTAGAGCCCAGATTTCTGGTACTCTGAAAAGTTTAGAGGTTCGCTGCTAGTAGAAAAGAAAATCTCAAAAGTTATAGTTTTATTGCCCTGTAGGAATCACCTAGATTTGTATCTAAGTTAGCTCTCTCTTCTCAGAACTCATTTTTATTTCACAAACTATATAAAATCCCAGTTCTCATATTCTCTTTTGTACTGATTTTGCCATTCTGCTGGTTCCCTTATTAAAAAGTTAAAATAAAGCTCTAAAGTATGCTCTCTTCTCTCTCTTTCTCTCTCTATCTCTCCATTTTGAGAATTTTATTTTGACAAGTTCTTCCATCCATTTCTAACCATACTTCCGTACCTACCTGGTTGTTCCCATCTCTGGGAAGTCTTCCCTGATAGCTCTCCTTTTTCCCATCCTCATTACTAGATTACTAGCCTTTCTTTTCATACTGAGTATCTTTTTCCCAGCACTAATTCTCCCAGGTTTTAAATGATATAAGGGATGCTGAGTGAAGAAGGACCAACTCTTTGGTGGAATCTGAGAGAAGAAAGAGTCCAGGTGTATACAGGAGAGGTTGGATAGGGATTGGTGTTGAGTGGTCAAGGGATTTGTGAAATACCTTCTGATGGTTAAGTTCATGTGTCACTTGGCTAGGTTATGGTGTCCAGTGGTCTGGTAAAGCAAGCACTGGCCTGATTATTACCGTGAGGATATCTCATGGATTTAAATCACCAGTCAGTTATTTCATCTACAGCTGATTACATCTACAATTAACAAAAGAGATTGCCTTAGCACTGAGAAATGTCTCATCCAATTAGTTGAAGCCCTTAAAAGAAGTTATGATTTCAGCAGTCAAAAGGGAGAATTTCCAAATCTACTTCAGCCAACCAGCTTCTCCTGGGGAGTTCCTTGAAAACCTTCGTTAGAGTTTCCACCTTGCAGCCTGCCCTATGAAATTGGAACTTGCCCATACCCACAGTTCCTATAATAAAGCTCATAATATTTACAGTATAAATACATACACATATCTCCTACCAGCCTACTGGTTCTGTTTCCCTGGGGAACTTTGACTAATATACACCTAATCAGCCTTTTGATAAATTTACTCAATGATTTTCCATTTCAAGCATCTAATCTTTAACTTTTCAGAATTATCAAGATCCTAGCTTCAGTAACCCCGAGTCAAAGGCAGAAAATCATTGATTACCTGGATGGAGGAAGAGACCAAAATAAATGCCTCATTACTCGCATACCATCTGCTAAACGCAAACATGAACTTAAAAGCATCTTGCCAAAACATCTGGGAAATGAGAGCCCAAGAAGTTTCTAGCGAGCAAGGATTAAATAGGCAAATGGAACGCAGTCACACAACACCCACTATTACCATTTTGAGATGCAATACGGCATGCTGTTTTTTAGGGTGTCCTTCAATGTTGTACTTTTGGAAACATAAAACATGTATAACAGCTTTCACAAGTCACCACCTTCCAAACATGCATACCCTACATCCCATTTCCTCCATTAGATCTATTCCCGCATCACATGGCAAAGGTTTTTGTTGGAGGTAGAAATCTGTAGTTGTGTTTTTTAGCTTCCACAATATATGGAATATTCGCAAGTTCCTTTTGCATGAGGGAAACTCCTCTAGCTGTTGTTACCTTTTAAAATTAGTGTGGACTTGCGGCAGGTAGTTTTCTTGGCATCATTAAAGAAAGATTTTGTTTTCTAGGATGTGTTTCTTTCAGCTTTCCACAGTTATTATTTTTGTTCTGTCCACCCCCACACTAAGCTGCCACCAAGCAGAGTGGCAGAGCCACACTTGCTGTCACAGCAGCTCATTCCCCCAGGGATTGCAGGGGTGTGTGCATAGAAGGAGGTTCATTAGTCCTCAGCATGCACCTGACTCCCAGCTCTCCTTCCTGGACTTCAGACAAAGTTTCTAAAACTGTCACCCAAATGACCCTCACCATGGGAGGTGTCAACAAGGCAGGAGGCAGTAGGAGTCAGAAAAACCTCTGGAGAAGGATACCATGAGGCAAGATGCTTTCTATGGGCACAGGGTAATGGGGAACACGTGGATGCTCACTCCCCCTTAAACACATGCATTTGCAGAATCCTGTTAGGAAAGAAAACTTGTACAACCAAGTTGTAAAAATAGTAAGCAAAGAGTAAATAGGCATTTGTTGCTTTGGTTCTGGGTCCTGTTGCCTTGCAATTAGATTCAAACGTTTATACTTTCAAATGCCTGAGCCACCACTTCAAAGAATTTGCAGATTCTCAGATTTCAGGCCCAGCCATTCTCATCCCTTCACACCATACTTGTTGCTCTACAGCTATAGATTTGACCCCCGCTGGAATGCTGTCTCCTGTCTTCTTGGCGTATCTACGGGATTATTATAAAAAGCAACCAGCAAATGTTTCTGGTATAAATAAACGGATGAGTCCTACTGCAAAAAAGGATTTTCTTTTTACAAGAGGGAACATGGGCTGATTTTATTTTCCATGATAAATTTTTTTCAGTGCATTCTAGAAGTAATTGGATTCTGACCCAGTGACGGAGTAGAGTGCACGTTCATAGTGTAAAGGGAAGAAAACACAGCCGGCCACAGAAATGACTGGCACCTGTACTTGGCAAAGTCACTGGGATGCTATTTGTATCGTAGTAGGGAGAGAGAAGAGAGGGCATAGAAGGAGGGGGCTGGGAAAGCATGGGGAGAGCCTGGGTGGACCTCAGGGAACATGCAGGGGTGTGTATGTGCATGAGTGTGTGTGTATCTTTGACACAGTGGAATCATCCGAGAATGAATAATCACCTCTAGTACAGGTCAAAAAGCAGCAGTGTTGGCCTCGCATATTGGACCAATTAGGCCATTATGTATATGGTGTGACTTAGAGCACAATGTAAAGGCTTTCATTCTGTCTGAAATTATGTCTCCAACCCACTCCTGTGGCCTGGGCTTCTATAATGGGAAAGCTTTTCAGTCCTCAGAGAAATTTCAAATTGTGATTCTCTGGGAGGAAGAAAAACAGTGAAACTCATGCTGAGATGTAAATGTCTGACCGAAGAGCCTTTCTGGAGAACTGGCTGACACTGGTGCCTGGCGGGGAGGAGAAGAGCTAGCAGATGTAGACCCCGGGGCAGAGAAAGGAGAATGGAAGTCTTTGCTATTGACCCTAAACTGGGCATGTATATAAGAGTGATTAGAGCAAGAGAAGACACTTTTAACTCGAAGCAGATATTTGAAATGTTTAAAAACTTGGGTTTGGACTCCAGTGTGCAAAGAAATGAAATTACAGAGTTTAGCCTATCTGAGCCCATGTGATTAGACAGGATGATTTGCTTTCTGTCTGAGAGTTTGGTACTAAAGAAGTAAAGCTACACCTCCACTTTGGTAACTATACATTTCAGGAGTGGGAGAAAAACTTTGCCAAGAATCAATGCTCTACAAAGACCACAAATGGTTAACTCTGCAAGTCCAGGAAGCAGAGTCCATTGCTGACACCTATGCCACCACTCTCTGTTTCTACCCAGTAACAGCCAATGCTAATTTATCAGTGTGTCCTTCCCACTGAGCTGATATTGGTCCTCAGAATCTTTCCCAACCCAGCCCTCCAGGCTGCCAAAATTAATTGGTTAGACTTGGCTCTTGGGTCCAAATCCATTTACCTTTCTAGGCCAATAGCAATGAAGAAGTTCCACTTATGAATGCTTCAAAGTCTTTGCAGAAACAATTCAGGGTAGAGTATTCTAGTATTACATACCAGATTTATGAGCACTTGATGAAAATTTATGTGAAAGCAAGGACACACGGTCTACTTATTAACAGCAATTCCTGACAGGTAAGTGAAAGAAACTATGCTGTGGTTGCTAACTCTGTTGCTTTGGGGAAGAGAAATGTTCTGCTAAGGCTTTATCTACACAGAGCTCCAGGCATACTCAGCAAGAAAAAAATGTCGTAGCCTGTATTTTAACAATGAATCAGATGTTTGCCTCACCAAAAACAGAGTTACCTTGATGAGTGAATTTGTCTGTGCCAGCTGATTCACACGCTTTGGCTCACTCTCTGGTTTAGACCTCCAGGAAAGGACTGGAGCTCACCTATATGGCAGACTCTGGAGCACCTCCTTGTAAATAGCATTAGACAAAGGCACAGTGGGGTGGGGGCTCAAGGCTCAAGTTTAGCAGTCCTGGGAAGCTTCCCTGAGAGCTTCAGCTGTCTCAGATTCCATGTCACTGGGAATTACTGAATTCTTTTTGTTCAACAAGAAATTGTTCAATAGCAAAAAAAAAATTTTTTTCAGTCTAAGACAGGGGTTCTTAACAAGGTATCTGTGAGCTTGAATTGAAATTCAAAAGAACATTATTCTTGTGGAAATGTGTTGGTGTGGGTGTGATATATTTATTAAATAATACACAGAATAGTGTGCGCTTAGTAAGGGGTCCATGGTTTTCACCTGAGTGACAAAGGAGTCCGTGGAACAAAACAGGTTAAGAGCCCCTGGTCTAGGAGGAGATGCCAAACAACACATGTTGCTCGGTATTTCAGTCAATAGTATTTTGTGAGAAAACCATCAAGAAAAAGGATTCTGTTCAAAATGTTGTATAGTGCTCAGGAGAAAACAAATCTGGGCCCCTTTAAAGAGAGCAAAACTTTAGTGGAGCAGTGAAATCCCTCCCAGGAGAGTTGTGAAAACAAAGTTTAGAAAAGACAGTCTTCCAGAGTTTACTGTGTATAAGAAGAAAAGAAAAACATGGTGGGGTAAGGCACTAGAAAAGGGACATCTGCGCTACAAGCTAAAGATTGATAGGTGCAGCGTCTCAATAGGAACCATTATTCCAAAAATCTGGAGCGTCCACCATGATCCATAATCCTCACAGCCACGTTCAAGGTTGTTGTTCTCTCCCTTTTGTAGGGGAGTACATTGTGACTCTAAAGATGAAGTCACTAGCCAAGGTCACAAAGCTAAGAAGTGGCAACGCTGAGAGTAAAACAAAAACAAAAACAGATTTAACTCTAAAGCCCGTTCCTTTTACAGGAGGAAGAAACAAGGAAGTTGTAGAAATTCTGTATTCTTTAAAATTTTCTGTCTTGGATAAGGAGAAGAATGATCCTCTAGGGAAAAGATAAATTGAGGTCCTACATGAACCTAACTAATTTGGTAGAAAATAAGTAGAGAATCACAAGTAAGACAGAGTATCATTGTGACGACAAATAGAGAGAAAAGGAGCAACACGTGCTCCCTCTGGACCCAGAGGCATGCCAAGCTCTTAAACTTTGGAGGCAGGTTGGTCAGAGGGGCCGACTGTGCGAGTCTCTGAGTCTGATTCCCCAGCAGTCCAAACAACAAGGTATGGGGAGTAGGGGAAGGTTGGCTGTACAGAGAGTCGAAGGAAGGTTTCATTTCCAACTTTGGATAAGTAGGGATTGATAGTGGCTCAATTCAGAGTTTCTCAATTCACAATTCTGTTCCTAAATGTGCTTATTTAATTCTCAGAATTCAATCCCCCAAGCATGTTGAGTAACTCCTCTGTGCAAAGCATTTGTGCCAGCCAGGTTCAGTGCCCGAGAAGATCTAAGGGGAGCCTGGGGGTGGCTACATGGGAGTGGGTTAGGGGAGCGATGGCAAGATGGTCACTAAGGACAAGCTGGAGGTACCAGACTGACTGCACATGCCCCTTAAGCCTTCCTTGATGACAGCTCCTGAAAGAACCTGTGCGGGCCTTTACGTGTGGGGTGACTGAGTGGACGTGGCTAATGGGAAGTTCTGAATTTTTAATGGTGTGATATCTTATCTGGTGACATTCACAGCCAATTCAACTGGCATGGAAAATACACCTTTGAGATGGGGAAACTCATGGGAAGGTTTGCAAGCTTAAGGGAATTAGAACTGGCACAAGAAGAGCTAGCAGAGTTTTGGGGTTTTGCTATTCCACATCATCTTTCATATTCTGGGTATTGATTTGGAAGGTGCTTCTGAATCTCTGCACTCGCTTCTCTGGATGATGCTCTGGCCTGGGAAGCCATATGTGGTTTCAGTAAGGTGGGTTATTATATGGAAGAGTGCCATACTGAAGCGGCAAACACAGATAATTGAGTTATCTTCAAAATGATCATTCACAGTGAAAGGCTTTGGATTCCTTCAAATGACGAGCAGGTGTGACTTTAAAGTACTACCCGGCAAACATATAAATTTCCATTTCCAGCCCTATTCAGAAGAAAACAGGGTTTGGAGTGGGTTGAAAGCACCCTGCAAGTCTTCCCCCTTCAACCTAAACTATAACCTCTGGAAAAATGCAAACAGAACTGAGTGGCTATACATGTTACTGCCTCCATACACACATCCACCCTTCTGGTTTATGCTCCCAGCCTCACCTCCTTTATCAACGAATCAACACATGAATTCTAGACAAATACTCCACAAAAAGACCCATATACTCCCTGTCTCAGATTCCCCAAACTACGACTTGGGAAGCTAATCAGAGCTGCTTCTCATCTAAGACAAAATAGGGGGAACAAAAGGCATAAAAGGGCAAATGAGGATATGATGCCATCTGGAACAGATCCTAAGCCACATGGTCTACACTGATTTTCCAGTCTTGATATGCCTTAACAGCAGACGCATTTGTGGACACAGTCAGATGTGCCCAGATAGCTTGTATAGTTCATTCCAAATGGCCCCATGTCGTCTGTGCTTCCCCAGAGCCATCATTGTAGAGAGGTCATGGCCCCCTCACCCAAAGCCACTAACACAGCATGCAGTTGCTCTTCAAAACTTTAGAGTCCTGTGCTGCATGCTGGAGAAATAATGGTGAATAAGACATGGTTCAACATTCATGGATAAGTGGGGAGATAAAGACAACTAGATAAATTCACTCTCTGCAGTGTAATAGAGTCTATACGTGCAGAATGTTATGAGGACTCAGAGGAGAAGAAAGAAACATAAGTGTCCTATCAGGGAAGGAGTCTCAGAGGAGGTGGTCCCTGACCAGAATCTCAAAAGGTAAGTAGGAATTAGGGAGTGGAGTAGTTTTGTCCCCATGGGGGCGCATTTCAAGCAAAGGGAATGATATACCAAAGACCCAGGGGTCAAGAAGAGCAGGAAGTACAGGAAATACTAGATATGATTAGATTAGATTAGGTTAGACTGGATTCAGAAAATATGCAGGCACTCTCCTCCACCTCCTCCTTGGAGGAGTCTACTTACATGCAACTTGACATTGGAGTGGGAGTATGACTTGTTTCGACCACTGGAATATTAGTGGGCATGATGTGAACAGAGGCTTAAAATGTGTCTATACAATCAGGTTTCCTCTCTTGTGCTCCAGCCTTTGGCCATGAGAACATGTCTTAGATAGCTCCAACAAGAATGAGATATGTGTAGAGCAACAAGATGAGCTATGTGTAGAGCAGCCCTGAACCCAATCCCAGCCAAGCCCAACTTAAATCAGATGACAAAAGACATGTGAGTGGTAAATAAATTCTTATTGTTGAATATCACTGAGTTTTTGGATGGTTTGTTATCCAGCATAACTGCAAATAGAGCAGACTTATACACTGGGCAAGGCAAGGAGTGATAAGAAGGAGGCTGGAGAATGAAGAATCTGCCAATCATAATCAACTGGAAACACAGCAGAGAACCAAAGGAAACAAGAAGCAGCCCTGAGACTTGAGGGCAGGGACTGCCTTCTTTCTGGATGGTCACCCATGCTTGGCACCTAGCACAAGTCCAAGCACCTAGCATCTATTCCGAATGACCAAAACCAATGAGTTCTTAGCCAGGAACAAACACTGGGCTGCACATATATCAGCAATGATAGACTATTTGCAGTATTGGATCAAAACTATCACAAGCAAATATTTAGCTGAAGTCACAGATTAGAAATGCTTTTAAGTTAACAGAATAATCATATGAATGTACTCAATGTAACCAGAACTTGTATGAAGACTAAATAGGGATCAACATTCATATTCTAATTATATCTTATCTAGAACTTCCAGGCTCGAGAAATATCTCAGAAGCCTCTAGCATAGACAAGATTGGGTACCATAAAATGCCCAGTCACTGAGATCAGAAACATTTATTCAGTAAACATTTATTAAGGACCTAGTATATGCACTGCACATTGGTAGACCCTGAAAGACATGGTTCACTCTTTAAGACATTTTCTTAAAATTAAAGATTTATTTGCAATCTTATTTCAAGTACATCAGCAGCACAATTCTCTATTGTGCTAACCTCATATCATAGTAACCAAGGCTATGCTTTTGCTTTGAAATGGGCTTTCTCAGGGTGAAATGGAATAAGTTAGTCTTTGGATCTCTAGAACTGAGAATCAAAAGGTTCTCAGAGCCACTGAGAAAAATGAAATATCCTTTTCTGACAGAGCTGGGGGTGATCTTCGAGGGCTGCCTCAGCCCTGTTGAATTGAGGTGAACAAGAAAAGGAAGAGGTTGATGTTACTACCTGTGGCTGGACATGAATGCCTCACTAATGGGGAGGTGAGGCACCCTTGGGCCTTGGGAAGGAGGTTGAGTATTAGTTTGGCTTAGAGCCTGGCTTCTCAACATGGATGGGGCCCATAAAGGTAAGTCTTGAGTAAGAACTCAGTATTCTATGGTCTGAGTAATAGTGGAGCACTGGTGGGTGTATGTGAACATGTAGCAGGGATGGCTCAAGCCCAGAGCCCTGGATGTATCTTTCTTTGATTTCATTGCCTTAATGATCCTTGGCCATGGACACACACACAGCCCCTAACCTTGACTTTTGACATATGGAGCTGACCCTTGACTCTTGACACATGGAGCCCCTAACCACGTCCATGGCCCAGGCTACATACTGGTTGACGTCAACTCCAACCAGCCAAATTACAGACATGTGCCTTTAACCACAAGCAGATCAGATGGTATAAAAGACTCTGAAGAAGCATCCCTCTTGCCTGGAAAATGATGATAAAATCAAGGTTCTGCAGACAGATGTGTGGGCAGCATTAACTTCAAGATCAACAATGGCATTTTTCTTGGTGTAAAATCAGAGACGCGAAGAGGCCTTGCATTTATTTGGCCCCTGCTATGTGACAAGCACTTTGTACATGCCATCTCCTTTACTCTTAACTCTGTGAGCTAGAAAATATTACTTTTAAGATAAAGCGACTTGCCCAATGACCCATGGCTTGTGGGTGGTGAAGCTAGGATTTAATCCCAGGTTTGTTTGTTTTCTCCATACAAATCCATTCTCTTCAAGCATGCCATAATGCCTTCCTGACGTCTCCTGCACAGTACCCGATACAATGCTGGGCCCACAGCAAGCACTCGTGAAACAATGCTGACCAAGCCTCAGTTACTAGCCAGTGGGTAAAGAGGCCCTGCAGAATCAGGAATTAGCTGTGCTAACTTTCACTTCAAACACTTTGGTTATGGGAGAGCCTCTGTGGTGAATGAAAGGATTGCAGAGAGCCTGAGAAAAGAGAACCAGGAGTCAGGGCCCACGGGCTGGGGGAAAGGGAAGCATACCCTACAGAAAGAGAACATCAGGGAGGGAACTGGGGCTGATTGTGTTTTTCAAAAATGGCCACAACAACATATCTTGCCCTGTATGCTCTTTTTACAATGTGACTTTGACACTCCACCCACCTGGGAGAGCTTACGATTATGGCGGACGTGAGGCTATGTGACTTCCAAGGCCTCATCATAAAAGGCGGTAGTTTTTAACTGGTTCTCTTGGGATACTCAGGTGCCTCTGGAGCCCTGAGAGACCAGGTAAGTGTGTGAGTGCCCTGAGACCGCCACGTGGAGAGGCCCCAGGTGGATGTTCTGGCACCAGCTTAGTTCCAGGTGACAGGCACCATCCACTACCAGGCATGTGAGTGAAGATAGCTTTAGATGATTCCAGATTCCAGGGGCTGAGACACCCTCAGCCTTTGAGTCTTCCTAGTGGGGACTCCAGGCATCCCGGAGGAGGGACGAACCATCACGGCTGTGTTCCTCCTAAAGTTCACTGAATCCACTGAAAATGGGGCTGCTTCACTTCCCTGGGTTCGGGTGGCTTTTACCACAGCAAGAGATAACTGGAGCAGGAACCGTCATGGGGACGGGCTCCCCGGTTTCCCCCTGTGTCCTCCACAGTTAATGGTTTGTGGGTGATGCTGCCCAAACAGACAGGAAGTGCTCCCAACTCCCAGCCTTCACGCAGGACCACCAGCATATTAAAGGGGTGCAAACGCGTCGCATTTCACGAGACCTAGAGAGATACCCATCCTTTTAAAAAGGTGGTTTTCAACTGCGGGCAATTTTGTCCCCAGGGGACATTTGGCAATAGTTGGAGACATTTTTGATTGTCACAACTGGAGGGAGCAGTGTTCCTGGCATGCAGTGGGTAGTGGGCCAGGAGCTCTAGGAAGCATCTCACAACAAAGAATCATCAGATCCATGATAGCAATAGTGCTCAGACACTGAGCACCCAGAGCTGCGTGATTTGCTAAAAAAAAAAAAAAATGTACCATTTTCACAGAGGAATGCTTTCTGGCCAAGAAGACAAGGCTCTGGCAAGGTATGATTGAAGATTCTTTTCTTCTCTTTCAGATGTTAAATAAATGCAGCAGGGTTCTGCAGCTTGTCTACCCCAGCAGCCCAGCCCCCACAATGTCCTCCGTATCTCCCCTACCGCATTTCCCTTTACAGCACAGCCATTAGCCACCTGCTCGCACACTCCACTCTGGGGAACTGTTTCTTTTCGGGGGGAAAAATTATTCACAAAGCATAGTAAATTTTAGGACCTTGTGCCGGCTGCAGGTGGCCAGGAAACTGTTACTATAGTAAAAAGCGGTCGGATTTCAGGATCACTCTCCTTAGCTTCTTTGACGAGAAGCCACAAGGAGAAAAACAGCTGCAATTTCCACATCTGTGGGACTGATCACAGAACACTGTGTCTGGCCCTGTGCTGAGTGCTGGAAGGAGGTGGGGGGCAGACTGCCCTCCAAACTGCTGGGGTGATCTCAGGTGGCTGGATAGGAACCTTCTCCTTCAGCAAAATTTACGCCCTGTTTACCTTCAGCAGCAAGGAGAAAGTGCTGCTGAAAGTCCCTTTCACTTTTACAGGGAGGGTGAAGCCCTGGCTGATTTATGGGCCTGCTCACGCAGCACCATCCGAAGTCACTCTGCACATTACACGCTCAACAAGGGGGGCAGCAAGGGGCTGAGGTCAGAGTCAGATTCAGCGGGAACCAAGGCTAGGGACCAGACAGATTCCCAAGGATGACGTCCCAGGAGTAGTGTGCAGTACCATTGAAAAGCAGACCAAAACAAATTAGAAAGGACAAAAGTCTCACAAGACCGTGTCAATTTTTCTTTTATCCAAAACGAAAAGAGCTTTCCCCTTGATTTTCAAAATTAATCACGCTTTTTTTTTTTTCCAGTGGTGGAGTGGGGGAGAAATTCAATAATATGGGACAAGAAAAAGCCAATGAAAGAGCATAGTATGGAAAGGTGGGGTAGCGGGTAACTTTACAGTGGAAAAATCTAACAAACCACCTCAGCCAGTTGATCAAGATAAATAGCAATAGCGGTAGGTTGATAGCACATACCCTTGATAAGATGTGATGAAAATAGCACTTTAACTCTGTCATTTTCTTCCCCAAAGCCTATAACCCTGGTCTAATCAAGAGAAAAACATAAGACCAATCTCAATTGAGGAACATTCCACAAAATACCTGACCACTCCTCCTCCACACTGTCCAAGTATCACAAACAAGGCAAGTCCAGGAAACTATCACAGCCCAGAGAGACACGACAACTAAATGTGATGTGGGACTCTAGATGGGATCCTGGAACAGAAAAAGGGCAGTAGGTAAAAACAAAGAAAATCTGAATAAAATATGGACTTTAATTAATAATAATGTATTAATATAGGTTTATTAATTGTGACAAATGAATCATACTAATGTAAGATGCTAATAATAGAGTAAACTGGGAGTAGGGTTGATGGCAACTCTCTGTACTATCATTTGCAATTTTTCTGTGAATCTGAAACTATTCTAAATATAAAGTTTATTAAAGAGCAAAAGGGAAATGAAAATCATAATTGCATCATCCAGGTAAAACTACATCTCAATATGGTTTATAGCCTTCTCTTCCCATAGACAGTCATTCTATATGTATACATATTTTCATTAGTTTTGCTTTTTTTATAAAAAATAAGATTATTACATATTTACTCTTTTCAACCTTTTTTATTCTCACTTTGGACCTCATTTCCTAATCTGGTCAGCATACTATTATATGTTCCATACCTAGGAGAAGGTGAAATACCAGTAGGAAGTACATTAGAACTTCTCAAAGTCTGGCCTCTGTCACAAAGTAACCTGGACCAAGATAAAGTTCATATGTTAGGAAGACATTTGCTAGGCAAGTACTAGTTTAAACAGGATTATAAGGGGATAGTTCAACCTATAGAAAAGGGCATGAGACCCAAGCTTGTACCCTTGAACTACACATGACTCATTTCACAAAGTCTATGTCTTTGTGAAGTTCCCACAGAAATCCTACAAGGTCAATATAATTGCCCACATTTCCAGGAAAGGAAGCTGGGCTCTGAGGGACATTTGTGCCCTGCTCAGTGTCATTCATTCAATTAGTAAGTGGTGGAGCCAGTGTCTACCTCAAGTCTGACTCTGAACCTGGGCTCTTTCTCCTGCAATGTTGTTGCTTGGACCAGGTCTAGAATTCAGAGCAGAAGAATCTAAGGCCAGATGGTTTCATGACTAACGATGACTCAGCCAGCTAGAATAATGTTCATTATGCTCATGGGCCCTGAGTGCTTGCTTTTGCAAAGTATGAATCCTGAGCAGTATATGTGGCTCTTTGTGTACATGGGGGAACCTCAGGGTGAATGCAGTTCAGCTAAAGACTAAAACAGCTAAGCCTCTATTTCAAGGCCCCAGGGTTCTGAGGAAGCACAGAGTCAGGCTGGATGCAAAGACTCTGGGCACTGACCCCAGAGATATTTAGTGACTCTAGTTTGTGGCCTGGGAATTGGTATCTTTCAAGGTTCTCCAGGTGACTCTGATGCACAGCCAGTGTGGAAACCACTGAAATGGATGGTCCTTTCTAGCTTTGAGATTCTAAGAGCAACTGATTAGCAAACTAAATCCCTGTAATTATTCTTCACAAATCTCACTGTAATTCCAAAGGGCCTCTTCCGGGCTTCTTAATACCTTTTCCTTAGGGAAAAAAAAAGGGAGAGAGAGAACAAGAGTGATTGCAAGAGCAAGAGTATGAAGGAGAGTGCGTGAGCAAGAGAGGGAGCCGAAGTTTTCCTTGTAGGATTTCAAAAAGCACAGACTGTCCATTTGGGAAAACCATCTCTGAGACCCTCCAGTCCAATCCATTAGTGCACACAAAGCACCAAAGTTCCTAGGATCGCATTCAAACCTGGCCTGCCCACCTCGAGCCCACACCTAAACCACTGTCCAAGGAGCAGATGGCGCAGCTGCTGGCCATGCCCGCTCACACCAGCCACGTCACGGAGATGAGCCACTGCATGGTGTGACACTTTTCCATTTCCTCCTAATAGAGCAGCATATGTGGATCTGTGTCCGGCGGCCAGAACTGCCTCCCTGTCCCCCATCTCATTAGATAGGAGCCCATAAGCCTGCCCCTCTGTGTGGAAAAAGCAGACAAGCACATTTCACATTGGATTAGGAGAGCAGCTGGTCAGGCTCTAGGTGACTGGTGGGACACAGCATGTGTAGATGGAACCCCTTCCCCATCTGTTCTACAAGATCTGTGTTACCGGGTCTTAGGCAGGAAAAGTCCCTTGGGGACAAGCGCCCAGGTTGATGAGTAAAGGGCACTGGCCTTTGCACAATTCCCAGGCATCCTCCACAATTAGGAGCTCTCTGATTAGTTCAGTGTCACAAAGTGTGTGGCCATTCTAAGGGTGTGTGTGCTATGAAAGCCACCATTTCCTGATTGCCCCTATGGGACAGGAGTGGAACTGGACATGTTTTGTGCATTGTCTTATTTCTTCCTTGCTGCCACCCTTGCGAGAGGGATGCTATTGCTCTGCTTGAGAGATGGGGCCCACAGAAATGAAGACACTTACTCCAGAGCACTGACAGCACTAGGACTTGAACCTAGGCCTGAGCAGGTGTCAGCTCACAAAGGGCCTTGAAGTAGTTTTGTGGATTCCAGTTTTATTCTAAGAGCTATGAGGCTGCAGACCTGTGGCCCCAGATTTACATTTTAAACAGAAAGTCCTCTGGCTGGTGTGTGGAGAAGAGAATGGAGTGGATGCATATGAGGATACATCACTCAGTGCCTGAAAGGAGAGAGAGTGCAGTCAGAGGAGCACGGGGAAAACCAGGCACTTGTGCTGCCCTGAGGCCTGCAGATCAGTGGCCCTACTGGAGAAGGCCATTTCCATGGAAACAGGAGGACACTGCTTAGTTTATCATCATGTGGTCCATGGACCATCTGTGTCAGAATCACTGCAGATGCTCTTAAAATTCAGATTCCTGGGCCTCATCTCAGGATTCCTGAATCAGAAGCTTTGAGGGAAAAGCCTTTCCAAGAATTTGGGATTAAGAGCACGGGCTCTGCAACCAGAGGGCCTGGGTTTGTATTCCAGCTCTGCCACTGCCTAGCTCAGTGACCTTAGGAAAGTTACCTGCTCTTCTGTAAAATGGGCAATATGCAAGTATGTGCCTCATTATGAAGTTATAAGGGTCATTAATATATACAAATTCCTTGAATTAGTCCCAGACCACAAATAAGTTCCCAGATGGTGTCCAAGGGCCTCTGACGGGGCAATGCTAACTAAAAGTTAACTGGAGGAGTTCCAGGCTTTGTGCCAACAAAGAAGCTTCAGTCACAAGGATCATTCCAGAGTTTAAGAAGCCAGATTGAAGGGAGGCATACTCTCTATCTCAGGCTAGACCAGTCCCACAACCTGGGTGCATCTCTACTAGCCAGGACTGCTGGTAGCACCCACTCCTCCCCATGCAGATTCAGACATAAAAGAGGTGTCTCAGCTAACTGAGACCGGGCAGCGACTGGGACTCTGGAACTTTAGGCTTAACTGATAGCTCCCAAGAAGTAAGCCCCTAATTCCTGAAATCTAAATGCTGAATCTGGTCTGCTGAGCACCAACTGGGGCACAGCCCTTCTGGAGGCAGCGGCTTTGCTACTGAATGGGAGGTAGCAGCTGCTTGGCTTTGTGCATCTTCTTTTGGGGGAGGTGAGTATTTTGAGGACCACTAGGCCCTCCCTTGCCCGTGAAGCGCTACAATTTGCTTCATGGTGACTGAGAGATGCTCAGCAGCCCCATTAGCCCATTGTCCAGTGAATGCCGACATTCGAAGCCTTTGGCAGCTGATTCTCTGCAGCACAATTCACGCAGAGCAGCAGGAAAAGGTTCCGTGAAAGAAAACACAAAAGCCCTCCTCCTCCAGGGTGCCAGCTTTTAACACACTGAAGGCAGTTGGCTTCCAACCAAACCTTGGCAAGTCTACACGGGGCTCTGACAGGCCGATGAAAGCTGGGGTGGCTGTGCACTTGGCAGAGGGTCTGTTTCCAAGCCCACCTCATTCAGGCAGGGGCGGCAGTGCCAGACTGAGCCACAGAACCTGGTGCTGGGCAGCTGGTGCGCTCGTTTTGGGAGGCTGTGGATGGGCTCTGCCAGGCTGCTGGGCTGGATCCCAGGCCACCCTGAGAGAGGCTGGCCCAAGGGCAGAGCCTGAGAAACTAGGAAGGAGGAAGTCCAAGCCCCTGAGAATGGCACTCAAGACCCAAGATCAGAACTCATCCCCAACTGCAGCCCAGGCTCTTCTCTGTTTTGTTCCTTCACACTTTAGGTTCCAGAAAATACTGAACAGTTGGTTGTTCCAGGACCATGCCAGGCCACTTCCTGTCTTTCTGCCTTTATGGTTGCTTCCTTTACCTGACCATGTCTTTTTTTTTTTTTTTTCTTTTGTTTTCCTGGTTAATTCCTCTTCCTGCTCCATAGCCTGCTCTCTGTCTCTCACAGCCACTGAGGCCCCTTTGACACTTGTGCAGACTCTCCTGTGGATGTCCTCTCACTGCCTTGTCATCTAGTGCACATGTGCCTCATCAAAGACCTGCAAGCAGAGCTCCATGCCCTGCTTTTTTTTATCTTCAGAGCCCAGAGCAGAACTTAGCAGAGAGCAGGTTTTGAGAAATGGTGCTGAGAACACACTTTTATCTAGTTTCAAAGCCATCTTGGCAATGAGGCAGGCAAAATAGTCCTGGGGACACAGCCCAGAGAGGAAATGCAGCAGTGAGCTGGCCAGGTCCTTCCATGGAATCTTACTTCTTGTTTCAAATGCCCACTTTTGACCTCAGATGACATAGGGGGAATGGTATGGGGTGAGGAATCTTATTTTCCTATAAATGTCCTCTGAACATTCCTTTAACTAGGGAATGAGTTTGATGCAAGTTGGATTTACACAGAGCTGTCTCATTTCCTCCACCACATTTGGGTTCAGTGATGGGGATCATTTTCCCATCGATCCTTTGTCCATCCTAACCGAAGAACACCCTCGAAGGGCAATTATGGCCCCTCTGTCCCAACAGTCCAGCTTCTGATGAGTGTGGTGTCCTGTGAGAAAGGAAGTTTTCCCTTCCATTATACTGTTACAAAATGGCACTTCAAGATAAAATAGGTAAGCAGGAAGGATTACTCAACTTTCTAAGGATCATATA
>JAQZBX010014355.1:18562-38823 GCA_029593785.1 Cabassous unicinctus
AAAAAAAAAAAAAAAAAAAAAGCTCACAGGTAGCAGGCAGGGAAGAAATTGTTGAGGAAATTCAGAGCTATGTGCACTTGCTCAGATGGGAAGGGCTCAGGATTCTGAGGCCTCTCCCTCCCTCCACAGGTCCTGGGTCCATATGGCTCGAAGATATAAAAGCCTACTGTTTTGAGATCACCAGGGCCTCAAAGACAGTGAAATGCAAGAAAAATCAGATTGGAAGCCTTAGAGACTGTATTTCTCACTGATTCCCATTATTTGTAGTAAAGAAAGAAGAGAATATCATTACTTCAAAAGGTATTTTCAGATGCCTCCTGGCCCCTGAGATACTGATGTTAATTTAATCACACACCTGTAATTTCTGGGCCACTAGCTTCCGAAGGTCAATCCTGAGGACAAAAAAAAAAGGCACCGACAGGGGACTTGAATACGGCTGTGTGAGCGAGTGTGTGGTCGAGGGAGGGTGGGGAGTCCCTGAGTGGCCTTTTCTCCTCTGACCTTCACTGCTATCAAAATCCCCCACGGAACTGAGGCTCCTTTGCCACACTATAGTCTAAGTTAAATTAGACACCGGAAAACGCTCTTCAGTCTTTTACTGTGCCTTGGTTGGAGCTTTGGAAAAAATTGGGGAGGTAACCTTGAGTCAATTACTGCTCTTTTGATTATTGGGAAATCTATTAGTCGGTAGAGCTATTTGTGAACTGAACACTCATGAAATAGGTTATTAATGAATGAGTTACTGGTGATCAATAATTGCTACCACGGAGTGCTGATTATGTGTTGGGCACTGTGAAGGCACCGTAAATATTTTATCTCACATAATCCTTATAATAGTCACAAAGAATGGGTATCTGTCTCCCCATTTCACAGAGTACAAACTGAGACTCATTGTCTTAACCAAATTCACGAAACAAGTCTATAGTGGTGACAGGATTTGAGTTCAGGTCTGTATGGCTTTAGAGCTCTGGATTTTTCTCTTACTGGTGCTGCCTCAGTGTCCAAGACTCTCAGCACTAGACAAGAGCCGATGGGTCTACTTCCCACTACGGACCAGGCTGTGTGGTCTCTGTCTTGATTAAAATCCAAGCATGGGATGGGCAGCCTGTCTCTGGCCACCTGGGACCTCTGGGCCTGGTGACCCCTGTGATGGCTGTGGTGGAGGATAAAGAGTAGCAAGAGGTGCCCAGGTGTAAAACCCAGACCTCCTGAATTGGGCTAATGGAGAGACACTATGCTTCTGTTTTCTGAGTCTAGAAACTAAAGTGTGTCCAAGAAATGCTGGTTAACTGTGGTCATCTGTCAACATGCTATGAGGGAATCGCCTTCTCCTGGCAGGCTCGTCCTTTTCTAGCCTCTCTGCCTATGTCCTTGCTATGCCCTGTAGCTAGAAGACACTCAGTCTTCTGAGATGTCACCCTAGCAAACCACCATTGGACATGGGCAGAATTTAGGAACTTCTTTTAGGGCAACTGACTCCTCAGAGAACAGGAAACTGAGCAGTATTTTCCCAACTAGAGGACAAAGATTTCCTAGCCATTTCATATAGGCACCAAAGCAACCGCCAGCCAGAGAAACATCTGGAAGCCCCCTTTGCCTTCCCCTATGGGGGTTTATACCCAGTCAGCTCCCCTAGAGAGTAGGCCCTGTGCCTGCCTGCGTAAGAGATAGCAACAAATGGTAACAATGGCAGCACATTCCTGAGGCTTTCACAAACATAAAAGGTTGATTTCCAGCGCCCCTTCCCAGACTGCTGCCTGGGTTGGCCTTAAGCTTGATCATGGGTTGATTCTTATACCTTCCCTCCAACTTCTGCCTGCTGACAGTCAGCCCAAACTCCAAGGCTTATCTAAACTGCCATGTCTGCCTCCCCTTCCCCTTCAGCAAATGCCTTACTAACCTCTTTCAAGTCTCCCCCTAGTTTTTTCTTTAAGATTTGTTTTTATTTATTTATTCCTTCCCCCTCACCTTGCTGTTTACGCTTGCTGCCTGCTCTCTGTGTCTGTTTGTTGTGTGCTCTCTGTGTCTGCTTGTCTTCTCTTTAAGAGGCACTGGGAATTGAACCCAGGACCTCCAATGTAGGAGGGAGGTGCTCAATATCGCTTGAGCCACATCCACTCCCTGCTTGTTGTGTCTCTTATTGTGTTTCCTTGTTGTGTCTCCTTGTTGCGTCAGCTTGCTGTGCCGGCTGGTCACGTCAGCTTGCTGTCTTGCTCGTCTTCTTTAGGAGGAACCAGTTATGTCGTCTGTGAAGCTTTCTTGATTCCTGTGGAATGATTTAATGTTCCTTCTTTTAGCTCATATGGACTATCCCTTCATTCTGCCACTTATAGAACAAAGCATGTTATAATTGATTTTGTTCATCAGGACCTCCCAAGTGACTGTGAGGTTCTCTGAAGTAGGGCCCTGTCTTCCATTTGCACCTCCACAGTCTAGCCCAGGCCTGGCACAGAGGAGTTATTAGCAAATGTTTGCTGTGTGCTTACTGAATGCATGTGGAATAGTAAATGCATAAGTAACACAGAAACTTTCGTTTGGGCAGTGATGAATGGAGCCACCAGGCTCTTCTTGCATTTAGTATTTTAGAACTGTTATACTTCCTCCATTTATTCAGGTCACATCCATGGGAATGAGTCATTTCTCAGTGGCCAGAGTAAGTGAATGGTTTTGCTTATTCCAGAGAGTCTTTCTGTAATGGATGACAAGCAATGAGTTCATGATAGCGCTTTCTCCCTTTGGGTAGGATTTGGATGTTTTTCCCAGTGCATTTTTATATGTAATGTCTCAATCAGATTGTCACACCCCTCCAGGGAAAAGAGCATCTTTATTTTTTCAAAGGAGGAAACGAAGGCCCAAGATGTTAGGTAGTTGTGCTCAAGGTCACGTGGAGAGGTGAGGTAAAGCTGAAATGAGGTCTCTACCCTCTACGTTCTTCTGCTTCTTTTCACAACACCAGTCGGCTGCTCCTTGATCAAAGAGACATAACATCCAGACATAAAATCCATGTGAATTTTTTTTTTTACATTCTCCTAGCCTTTTATCTGATCTGTTTATAACAGCCTCAGCAGCAGACTTAATGTGGAGCTGCAAGTACTTGTGGGGCCAGTGTTTCTGCCCTAACAACTGTTTATATGGTCTGGTCCAGTCACCTCTCCAATCATACTTTTTAATTACAAAATAAGGTTTCTTTTGTCTTCCACATAGTCATTCCCCCTATAATGAAATTTAAATGAATTCAGCAAAATGTTTATACATGTCTCCTCTCTGTTCAATATTGTTATGTAGTAAGAAGACTCTATGAAGAAACCGAGGATGAGTGACAAAATACAAAGTATGGCAGGGGTCCAACATCACAACAAAGAATTCCATTTGCATTAGGAGGGGAACTGTTCAGTGGGAAAGTGGAATCACAGGGTAAAGAGAATAAAAATGTAGTCAGACCACAGAGGTGGAGCTTCTGGAGAGAATTTAAATGCCATGCTAATGCATTTGGACTTTATCTTCTAGACAATGGGGAATGATAGAATCATAGACTCATAAAATGTTAGAGCCAGGAGATTTAATCATATATTATTAGAGCTCAGAGATCATCTGATTTATTATTCCATTTTACAGCTGGACATACCGAGGCCCAGAGAGGAAGGTGTGACGTGCCTAAAGTCACATAGCAAGTTATTGGCAAAGGAAGTGCATAATCAGAGCTCTGATTTGGGAAATTCTCACCGATGGCACAGAAGTGA
Organism: Cabassous unicinctus; assembly: GCA_029593785.1. NCBI lineage: Eukaryota > Metazoa > Chordata > Mammalia > Cingulata > Chlamyphoridae > Cabassous > Cabassous unicinctus. Next base: position 22,303 of record JAQZBX010014355.1, read on the forward strand.
ATTAACCTGCAGAGAGATGAATGAGGAGGCTGATGTTGACATGCCTTGGCATCAAGCTCACGCACTTAAAGAAAGAGGGGCAGAGAGATCTGGAAAGGGATTCCCAAAGGAGGGGTGTGTGGAGAGGAAGGAACCAACATCCGTCTGGGGTCACAGTCAGAGTCAGGCTCTGTGCCAGGAACTTTATGTAGTATTGTCTCCTTTAATTGTCTTAACTCAATGACGGAGAGGATTTGAGGTTCAGAGTTTTGATGACTTGCCTGAGCATGAACCTGGTAATGAATACAGGTCAGTAAGACATCAAGACAAGCTCTTTCTGCTCAGTTGAGCCTTCCCAAAGTTTACCAGGTCCTGCAAAGAACCTGAGAAAAGGAACAAGGATGGAACCCCTCCACCCAACCCATTGCCAACCTACTGCCTGCTTCACCTCCTCCTTCTCCTACCTGGTACTTGCGCCGGTCTCCATAGAAAAGGCAAAGGGCTACTTCCCATAGACCCTCTCACCATAAAAGACAAGCGAGCTCCCCTGAGAGATGTGTAGACCAGAAAACATGGTGTCTTCCATTGTAGAAGGGTGAGGGTTCAACCTGTGGCCTTGGCTCACCAATTATAGCCTTTGAATCTCTCCATTGACTCAGCTCCTTCCATGTGTAGGAGACAGAGTCCATACCCTTGATAATTCTCATCCATTCATTAGAGCCAAGTGGTCATCCCAGCCCAATGAACCCCCACTCCGGGTGGCTTTCCATCTTGAAACACAAGTAGATTTTTAAAAACTACTCTTTGAGTTTCCACTGTTTGCAAAAGATATGGAAGAAAAAAAGAAAATACACTGAGCACTCTGACATGTCTCCCAGTTCATACAGGACTGAGTAGAAGCAACTTAGTGAGCTTTCCTTCCAGGGTTAGACCCTGTTTACCCACCAACATCATCTCTCCCTTTTCCTGGAATCCAATTTTATATTCTAATAACACTGAACAGCTTAGGGCGTCCTATCTACCTTTCTTGTCTCCTTGTTTTTGAACGTGCTGTTCTGGCTTCTTGGTATGCTGGCCACATCTTCTCACCTTTTACCCTTCACCTAGCTGTTAGACAGCCCAGGTGATCTCCCCCAGGCTGGGAGAGGGTGCCTCTCCATGCTCCCACAGCCCCAGAACTTCCCTGTATCACTGCAGCCATCACTGTGCTGCTCTTGTCTCTTTACTTGTTTTTTTCCCCTCAGTAGAACAGGGATAATATTGATTCATATCTACAGACCCAGAGTCAAGCACATTATTAGAAAACATGTAATATAATCTTGAAGAATAAGTATGAAAAAAATGAATGAATTACAATAAGCACCATTGTGGTTTGGATAGCGAGATGTAAGTGTGCTTGGAAGCTTGCTAGGATTGGTGGACACTTGAAAAACAAGTACCAAAGAATAAGGAAGCACCTTTTGGGAAGAAGAGTGAGGAAGGAAGGCAGCACTGGCTAAGAGCAGATGCAGAATTGAAAACGCCATATGGGGCATGGCAGAGAGACTGCTCTCATTCAGACTTAGGATTTGTGGATAAACATAGTCAGGCATAGGGAAGAACCAATGAACCCAGGGAACTGAAGACCACTGCTAACCTATAGGATGCCCTTGTGTGAATTAGGAAAAAGAACCCACTTTGGGTAGATGCCAACTAGAAGACACATGGCCTGGGGAACAGTCAGTACCTTTACGTTAAGAAAAATGAGCTTCTATTTTTAATGTTTGTGACACAGTACTTCAGTGTGTGGCCTAGTGTGCAGAACAAGTATTGAATTTCAAACTTCTGGGTTAAGTGCTCTTGTGCAGTCTCCAACTTGCACAATCATATGCAGTGAGCTGGCCTTAACAGCCCAGGTAAGATATGTAGAAAATAAGAAGCACAACTGAAGCCCAATTATTTTCATAAAACCACAAATACTTTCTTGTCAGTACTCAGGCCTCTAAAGTTCACTTCCTCTTCCAGAAACTCTCCCCCAATTCTGGGCCTATATCTTGGTGTGAGTTCCCCTGAAAGTAAAAACTATGGCAAAGACTTGGAGCAGGTAATTTATTGGGGAGGTAATGTCAGGAAGTCAGAGTGAGGGATCAAGGGAAATAAGACAGGGAACCATTGAAGAGTAGGCAAATGGGCTGGTTATTGATGTGCAAAAATAGGGGCTCAACCCTGCTGGGGACACTTTGAAGAACCATGTATAATGCACAGCAGAATTTTCCTTCCAAAGGATGAGCAGCTGGGACATTTATTGACCACTTCTCACCCCCCATGATTTGAGGGTTGCCACTGGGAACGTTAACTCCCTGCACTTCTGGGCAGTGCTGGAATGTGACCTCAGTGGTCTCCAGTGGATATGATGAAGTGGACTGTGTGTGCTGAACTCTCCATGACTACTGCACAGAAATCAGGTGGATGGAAGACGCATGATGTGGAGTGCAAAAGTGCCTGCTGCGGTCTATCCTTAAGTCAGATCAGACACTGAGAAGCTCCTCTGCTTGACGAGGCCAGAAAGAAGAGTGGCCCTCCTGACCCTGTCTTCCAGGAGGAGAAGCCAAAAATGTAGGGTGAAGCCCTGGCTCTCTATCATTCATTCCCACTGCAGCAGCCAGCATCACATGACCCCAAGAAAGGCAGTACTCAGGGCCACTCCTCCACGAGCAGGGGAAGGAAAGCACTGGGCTCTGGCTCTTGGGTAACATTGAATTACTTACATTTAATATTTTATGGCAGACATAATGATGTAAGCAGCATTCTTCAGCATCCATTAGAAATGAAGGAGCATTTATATTTTAGTGCCACCTGACCATAAATTGTCCACGTCTGTTTTGCTGGGGCCATACAGTGAATTCAGGAAGCCAGATAAGAGGCCATCGATCAGAACTTGGATCGTAACCCCATAAATATGACCTTAAGTGCTTACTTAGGCCTATAAAATCAAAGGAGAGAGTTTGACTTTTTATGAGGTTGTACTGGATTTCTTTTTTAATCCAAGGGGTGAGTCATATGTATTTATAAGTCAAATCACAATCCTTTCACTAAAGGTTTGGAGATTGTCCTGTGAACTTAATACATAGTGCAGGAAGCAGACGTGGGAAGGAGGCAAAAAGCAGGGGGCTGGGCAGCAGACCCCAGAAGAAGTCATATCTGCCATATCAAGTAGAAAATCATAAAGTCAAAAGATATAAAAGAGGGTGGGAGCAAGATGGAGACAGAGTAAGGAGCTCCTTGAGTCAGCTCATGCTACAGGGCAGTTAGTAATCACCCAGAGCTATCTAAAGCACCTGACTGAGGGCTCCAGGAGACCAGAAGAGCATCCTGCAACATCCTTGAAGGAATGGAAGGAGGAGACTTTGCATCTGCAAAGAAGATTTGTGAGTAGAGCACTCCACGCCACGGAGGCTGGTGCCCAACCTCCACGGGTAGCACAAGCTGTCTCGGGAGCTATTCCGTAGCTGCCATTTTGGTTCCACCCCCAGCATGATGGGAAGCTGGGCTGGCTGAAAATGACAGTGCTAGCAGGGAAAGGCTTCTTTCCATCCAGGTCAGATTACAGCTCTGGCATAAGCAGTTACCCAGAGAGGGTGCTGCAGGTGTATTCGGCCCACATGGATTAGATTGTCGGACAGCCCAGGGGGTCCATTCCCACTCTTGGCAGGGCAGGGGTTGTGGGGGAGACAGTGCTACGTCAGTCTACCTGGGCACCTGTGGTCATTTTGGACCCACACAGCATAAATTGCTGCCCACACCTGTAGCTCCATCTCCACCCCAGGCAGGGGAGGGAAGAAGAGTGAAGCTTCACCAATTTCTCTGGGCAACTACAGATGGTCTTGGCCTGCATGACTTGGATTATTACACACAGCTGTGGCTCTGTCCTTACCCCTGGTAAAGGAGAAAGATGGGAGAAGCTTCATTGGTCCCTGGGGCAACACCGGCAGCTTCAGCCTCCACAACTTAAAGCACCAACTACATCCTCGGCTCCTACTACACAACCAGCAAGGGAGAAAGGGCAAGAAAGCCCTAAGCTAAAGAGAGAAACTGCACCAAGAATAATACATCTAGTAAGCCAGATGCCAAGACACCAACAAAAAAATTACAATCCACCCCAAGAAACAGGAAGATATGGCCCAGTTAAAGGAACAAGATAAGCCTCCAAATGACATAAAGGAATTGAGACAACTAATCCTAGATGTTCAAACAAATCTCCTTAATAAATTCAATGAGATGGCTAAAGAGATTAAAGATATTAAGAAGACACTGGGTAAGCACAAAGAAGAATTTGAAAACATACATAGAAAATAGCACATCTTATGGGAATGGAAGGTGCAATAAATGAAATTAAAAATACACTGGAGTCATATAACAGCAGATTTGAGGAGGCAGAAGAAAGGATTAGTGAGCTTGGAGACATGGCATCCAAAAGCAAATATACAAAAGAACAGATGAAGAAAAGAATGGAGAAAGTTGAACAAGGTCTCAGGGGACTAAACAACAGCAAGAGATGTGCAAATATATGTGTCATGGATGTCCCAGAGGTAGAAGAGAAGGAAAAAGGGGCAGAAGGAACATATGAAGAAATAATGGTAGAAAATTTCCCAACTTTATTGAAGGACATAGATATCCATCTCCAAGAAGCACAACATACAACCATCTGAATAAATCTGAATAGACCAACTCTGAGACATATACTAATCAGAATGTCAAATGCTAAAGACAAAGAAAATTCTGAAAGCAGCAAGAGAAAAGCAATGCATAATATATAAGGGATATCCAATAAGACTAAGTGCTGATTTCTCATCAGAAACCGTGGAGGCAAGAAGGCAGTGGTATGATACATTTAAGATACTGCAAGTGAAAAATTGCCACCCAAGAATCTTATATCCAGCAAGACTCTTTCAAAAACTGAGGATGAATTTAGAATATTCACAGATAAAAAGAAACTGAGAGAGTTTATAACAAAGAGACCAGCTTTGCAGGAAAAACTAAAGGATGTGCTACAGCCTGAAAAGAAAAGACAGGTGAGAGAGGCTTGGAAGACAGTCTAGAAATGAAGATTATATCAGTAAAAGTAATTAAAAGTGTCAAAAGAGTGGTGAAAATAAAATATGACAGGTAAAACCCAAAGGTCAAATGGGTAAAATAAGAACTGCCTTTACAGCAATAACATTGAATGTTAATGGATTAAACTCCTAAATCAAATGACACAGACTGGCAGAATGGATAAGAAAATATGATCCATTTATATGCTGTCTACAAGAGACTCACCTTAAACCCAAGGATATCAATAGATTGAAAGTGAAAGGCTGGAAAAAGATATTCCATGCATGCAGTAACCATATAAAGCTGGAGTAGCTATACTTACATCAGATGAAATAGACTTTAAAAGCAAAACTGTTATTAGAGACAAGGAAGGGCATTATATATTAATAAAAGGGGCAATGCATCAGGAATAAATAATCATAAATGTATATGCACCCAACCAGGATGCCCCAAGATATATAAGGCATACACAGGCAAAACTGAAGGGAGAGATAGATGTCTCTACATTAATAGTTGGAGACTCCAACACAGAATTCTCAGCATTGGATAGAACATCTGGGCAGAGGATAAACAGAGAGCTTGAATAATATGATAAATGGACTAAACCTAATAGACATATACAGAACATTGTACCCCCAAACAGCAGGATATACATTCTTTTCAAGTGCTCATGGATTTTCTCCAGGATTGACCATATTTGGGTTACAAAGCAGATCTCAATTAATTCAACAAGATCAGAATTATAAAAAGTACTTTCTCTGATCATAACAGAATAAAATTGGAAACCAAAGAGAGGCAGAAAAAGGGAAAATTCACAAATATGTGAAGATTAAACAATACACTCTTAAATAATCAGTGTATGAAAGAAAAAATTTAGAGAGAAATCAATAAATATCTTGAGACAAATGACAACAAGAACACAACATATCAGAACCTATGGGATGCAGTGAAGGCAGTGCTGAGAGGAAAATTTATAGTCCTCAATGCTTACATTAAAAAAGAAGAAAGAGATAAAATCAATGAACTAACTACACAGCTGGAGGAACTAGAAAAAGAACAGCAAACTAATCCCAAAGCAAGTAGAAGGAATGCAATAACAAGGATCAGAGCAGACATAAAAGAAATTGAGAACAAAAAAAAACAATAGAGAGAATTAATAAAACCAAAAGTTGGTTTTTCAAGAAGAACACTTTAGTGATTCAAAGGACTTCATCAAAAAGGTGAAAAGGCAGCCCACTCAATGGGAGAAAATATTTGGAAGCCTCATATCCAAAAAGGGTTTGATTTCCATTCTACATAAAGAGATTGCACAACTCAACAATAAAAGAGCAAGCTATCCAACTGAAAAAATGGGCAAAAGATTTAAATAGGCATTTCTCCAAAGAGGAAATACAAATGGCCAAAAAGCACATGAAAAAATGTTACATATCACTAGCTATTAAGGAAATGCGAATCAAAACAACAATGAGATACCATCTCACATTGCATAGAATAGCCATTATTAAAAAAAATAGAAAACAATGAGTGCTGGAGAGGATGTGGAGAAACAGGAACACTTCTTCACTGTTGGTGGGATAGTAAAATGGTGTAGGCTCTGTGGAAGACAGTTTGGTGCTTCCTCAGGAAGCTAAATATAGAACTGCCATATGATCCAGCAATTCCTCTACTAGGAATATATACAGAAGAACTGAAAACTGTGACATGAATAGACACCTGCATACCGATGTTCATAGCAGTATTATTCACAGTTGCCAAAGGATGGAAACAACCCAAGTGTCCATCAACCAATGAATGGATAAACAAAATGTGGTATATATACATGGAATACTATGGAATACTATGCTGCAGTAAGAAGAAAAGAAATTGGGACACATATGATAACATGGATGAATCTTGAGGACCTTATGCTAAGTGAGGTAAGTGAGGGAAGCCAGACAAAAAAGGACAAATATTGCATGGTCTCATTAATATGAACTAAATATGAAAAATAAACGTATGGGGTTAAAACCTAGAGTATAGGTTATTATTATTAGAAGATAAGAAGAGGACTGAGTAGGACTGCTGATGCTTAATGTATGTAGCAGTTTTCATTAACTTTACTGTAAAAGTGTGGAAATGTATAGAGTTGATGGTAACACAATTATACTGAGTAACAGCTGGTTTATAAATGGGATTGTGGCTGGAAAGGGTGGTCTAGGGATGTAAATGTCAATTGAAAGAACGCTAGAGAATAATCTAGGGCCTGAATAACACAGTGAACCTAAAGGTAAATGAGAACTGTGGTTGATGGTACAGACACAAGAGTGTCCTTCTGTGAGCTAGAGCAGATGTACGTCATTATTGCAGGGTCATGGGATTGTGGAGAAATATGGGAAAAATACAACTGGAGTGATCTATGGCCTGTGGTTAACAGCAATACTGTAATATTTATGCATCTATGCCAAAGATGTACTGTGTTGATAATGGGGGAATATGAAAAAAAGTGTGTCAAATGTACACTATGGACCATGGTTGGTGGTAGCAGTCTGATGATATTATCTTATAATCGTTAACAAATGTTCCACTACGGTGTGGTGTGTTGTGGGGTGTTGTAGGGGAATTCTACACATGTGCATGATTGTTCTGTAAGTTCACAACTTCTGTAATAAAAATATATTTTTTAAAAAATAATAACTTAGGTTGGGGGAAAAATACACCAAATGTAAGATATAGACTATAGTTAGTGGTAAGTGTTTGACGATATTCTTTCATAATTTGTAACAAATGTCTCACAACAATGTAAGGTGTTAGTAGTAGGGTGAGATATGAGAGCCCTGTATGATGTTATGCATGTTTGTCTTGTGAGTTCACTTTTACTATACACTTATTGTTTATGTATGTTCATGTATGAATGATATACTTGAATAAAATTTTAAAAAGATATAGAAGAAAAGAGGATTTATAGATGATTATATATCATTACTATAGCTATATCTATTTACCTAATTATACCTGTTTCTACCTATTTAGATATATAAATGTCCCAATCTATCAAGATATCTATACAGATATAGCTATACAGACATATAGATATTCCAACCCACTGATGATACAAATGGGGGAAAGTGAGACTTAAAGAGAGAAGGTAACTTGCTCAAAGTCACACATTGAATCAATGGAGGAATCAAGACTAGAGTTCAGATCTCTGATTCTCAGTCCAGTGCTCTTTTGATAGCCCCATGGTTACGAACTTCATTATGAAACACTCAGGCAAAGTGTCAATGAGAAATTTATTGAGCAATTACTATGTGCTAGGCATTGTTCTACAGCCTTTGCATGTATTATTATTATTATTAACTTAATGAAGGGCCCATGGTAGCCCTATGAGGTAAGAACTACTATCATTTTTTATGCTACATATGAGGAAACCGAGGCAGGGGAGGTTAAGTAACTTGCCCAAAGTCACCCAGTGGCAGAGCCAGGATTGGAATCTAGACTGTTTGCCCCAGAGTCCACTGTCTGAACCACTCTACTATGTTGCTTCTCATTAGGAATCCCCATTTCCTGTGTTTCAAGGGGAGTTTCCTTGCTTAAAAACAATGTAAAGAACTGTACTGTGAGAACATGCTTCAGTTTTCTTTTATTCATCGTGATTGTACTAAGCTCCCCCAGGGCTTCTAGCTTATGCAAACCTGGGAAAACAAAAGGAGTGAGAGGCTTGGGAAGACAACTGACACTCATGATCCAGAAACATCCTAGGCATTTTAAAATTCAAATGAAGACAGGAAGCAGATGTGGCTCAAGTGATTGAACTCCTGCCTACCACATGGGAGATCCCAGGTTCAGTTCCCTATGCCTTCTGGAGAAGACAAGCAAGACAGCGAGCTGGCATGATGGGTGGGTGTGGCAAGCTGGCACATCAAGATGATGTAACAAGGAGACACAAAGAGGAAGTGCAATGAGGGAGACAACAAAGCAGGGAGCAGAGGTGACTCAAGCGATTGAGTACCTCTCTCCCACATGGAGGTTCCAAGTTTGGTTCCTGGTGCCTCTTAAAGAGAAGATGAGCAGACCAGCGAGTGCAATGAGGAGGGGGTGGGGAGGGGTGAGCGGGATAAATAAATCTTTTTAAAAATTCAATGAGGAAGTCACTGAAGAAAGAGGTCTTTGTGGACTGGGAAGCTCAATGAAACTTCAGTTGGCAGGTTTTGAAGGATGAGCAGTACTTGTCTTAAGGAGATGATCTATGTGATGATTATATGGTGTATATGTCCCATCCTGGGAAATGTGGTGAAGATCAAGAAACAAACACCATTTATCTATTTTCCAGGGTGCCATGAAATGTCTATCTGTGCTAGCTTGTTGGGAAACAAATGTCCAGCTACAGGAACTTTCTAGTTTGGGGCTGGAGAAGCTACCTAGTTTCTTGCAATGTCAGTGTGAATTAAAGAAGCCAGAACAATGGCTAAACCATCTCAAGTACTTCTGGACCCCCTTCAGAGTGCTGGGATTGAAGGACAATTGGCTAGAGGTGATGAGACTCCAGGTGTCCCCGCTCTAGCTCAGCTTTTAATTAGTTTACATGTTGGATTTCTAAGTTCAATTTCATCAAAGAAATCGTCCTGTGGCTAAATATGTTTGAAAATTATAGTTTGAAATCATCATGCAATACTGAAATCTTCATATCCCACAGTATTCTATGGAAGGTTGGCAAATAAACAAATGTATTGAGTGCATAGTACTCGTTTCAATTAATTCTAACAAAACACTAGGAGGTAGTTCTTATAGTTATACTCATTTATAGATTAGGGACCTGAAGTTCATGGAGGTGAATGACTTGCCCAGTGTTGGGGTTGAATCATGCCCCCCACAAAAGGCACATTCAAGTCCCAACTCCTGGCCCTGTGGGTGTGAACGCATTTGTAAATAGGACTGTGAAGATGTTATTAGCTAGGTGTGTCCATACTGAATGAGTGTGGGCCTTAATCCAATTTGGCAAAGTAAATTGGACACATAAGAGAAGCCATGGGGAGCAGCCAGAAGCTGGATGTCAAAAGAACCTGGAAGAGAAAGAAGATGCTGCCTGTGCATTGCTATGTGACAGGAAAGCCAAGGACCAAGGATCACCAGCAGCCAGCCCCAGAACACTACAGTCTTTGGGGAGAAAGCATCATCGTGCTGATGCCTCGATTTTTGGACTTCACTTAGCCTCAAAACTGTGTGCCAATAAATTCCCTTTGTTAAGCCAACCCACTATATGGTATTTTATTTTAGCAGCTAGAAAATTAAAACACATATGATCACACAGCTGTTTGTTAGCAGAACCAGAACTTGGACAGAGAGCTGTCTGACTGCAAAGGCTATGTACTCTTGAGCACACCAGGCAGCATGTCCAGAGTTTCTCTCTGTCTTCCTCTTCTAAAGTTTGAAGAGAGCTGTGAGGGAGGTCTGGCTAGCAGTCCTCAAGAGACCTACATTTTAAACCTGAGTCCTATGATAATATAAGGAGGCTTTGGGGTCCCTCCCATGCATGAAGGTGCTCCATCAACTGTGTATATTGCTGGAGAAATGGGGACAGGTTGTGAGGATTTGGGTTTATTCTCTATTATTGTGCTTTCGGAGTTCAGGATAATGACTATATTGCAAAGACCAATAGAAGCATTTGTTAATACAGTGCATAGTAAAGCATTGGACTTTGGATACCAGTAAGACTGGCTTCAACTCTAATGATTCATGGTTTTCCCCCTAATAATGAACCATGGCTCATTCTGAAATAAGATGTGTTAGGCTTGCCATCTTTGTCTTCCATGTCCTTTTCAGCATTGATGATGCTGACCTGTATGCCATGAGCTAAACACACAATCACTTAATGAGGTGTTATTTTTTTAGAAGCAATAAATAATCTTATTTGATTGCATTTTTATTATTTTTCCAGGCAAACATTTTGTATTAATCTTACCAACGACAAATAAAAGGTCATGTATAAAATATTTCACATCCAGGATATTTTCATTCTTAAAAGATATGTTTAAAGCAAAGATAGTTGTAGAGGGTACTTTGGGAAAATGCCACACCGAATTGTACAGATCAATGAAAGAATTTTATCTAGATGTGCAGGAGCAAAAAGAAGGCTGTAGAATCCAAGAGGCACTGAGCTTTTTTGTTCCTTAGGTCCTTCATCATCTGCATAAATCCATTGTTTTCAGAACCATGGACAGCAACCTCGCAAGTCCGGCCTGAATAATGGAGACAGCTGGGCAGAAAAGGGAGGCAGCTTTTAAAGAATTCTGTCTCTTGGGCTCCTGGATCCTTGGGAAGAATTTGAGTTGTAGTAATAAACCATGCCCATAAGAATTATGTGTTAATATGTAAACTTACAAATTACTTAACTAATTAGAGCTGATTTTCTTTTGAAAATCAGGAGAATTGTGTATGGTAAACACCCATCCCATTGTAGGTTCTCTTCCTTTCAGTCCCATGGAAGAGTCAGGGATTCCACAGCCTCAGATAACTGCAACATCCAAAGGCAACATGATCTCTGGAAGCTTCAGGAACAAGACATGCAGTGATGGTGAAGATCCTGCCCTTTGGGGCCCACTCCCTTCTCCTGTCTTGCATTCTCAGTTTCACAAGCAGAAGCCTTCCCTATTAGTGTCTAGCTACAACATGAGATGCTGCTGACAGTGACATAAAGATTTATCCCTTGGAGGGAAAGTATCATTTGCTTGGGAAACCTTAGGAAACTAGGGACTATTCAAGGCTCAAAAGAGTTAAGGCATCATGTTGCCAGTTCAGGTACGTGCCAGGCAGCAGGGCACAGTTCTGATATGATGTTGGGATGGTCATTATTACAATTCATCAAAATGGTACTTCTTGCACTTTGTTGTGGGTTAGGGCTGTGAGAAGGAAAAGTATACATTTGACTTCTTAAAAGCTTCGACCCAGTAATAAGTGATGGGGGATGTTTGGGAGAAGGGGGTCCTCATGAGCACCCCACCCATGCTGAGGGGAGTTGCACTGTCCACTTACACAGTAACTGGCCCTCTGGCAACCCCTGGCCCACCTCATCAAACATCCTGTATTGGAGGCACTTTCAGCTCTATGATCTCTTTGTAATCAAAATAAATCCTCTCTTTATAAAGATAAATGCCAGTCCTTTTTAAATTGCCACTGATATTAACTGTGGTTTTCCAAATCTTCAGTATTTTCTTGACACTAAACATTTGCAGTCCAGAAAGATCCCCAACCCAAATTTGTGTGGTCGCCATCACCACGGTATCACTCCTAATTTATATAAACCTGTTCTCAGGGCAAAGAGGTCCTCTCCCTCATCTCTCACTTGTTTCAATAAATGTGGTAAAAATGCATGAGATGTACGGACTTTCCCACACAGTCTGGGCTGCCTTTTCACATTGAATTGGATAGAACAGAAAGATATAAATATACATGCAGATCCATGCCAAGAAGGCATTCTCTGCATCAGGCTAGGCACTATTTTTTTTTTTTTTATTGTTTTTCTCCCTGTTAAAAGAATAATCAAGTGAATTATCAAAAATTTGGAACATTACAGGAAAAGAAAAAGGAAAACCAATTAACCAGACTTCTACAACCCTAGAAAAATTGCAAACATTTTAGACTACTTTCTTTGGGTGGATTTTTTCCCTATACATAATCTTATTTTGTACATATGTTTTGGTTTCCTTAATGCCCTTAATGTAGCATGTATGACTTTTTTATTTTATCCACTCAACATCATATAGTAGCATTTTATATGCCATTTAAAATTGTTCCTAATACTATAGTATTAGAGGGGTATACCATTGATTTTTTAAAAAAAGATTTATTTTTTAAATTTATTCTCCCCCACCCCACCTTGTTTGCACTCGCTCTTTTCTCTGTGTCTGTTCGTTGTGTGCTCATTTTATTATTTTTTTTTAGGAGGCACCAAGAGCCAAACCTGGGACCTCCCATGTAGGAGGAAGGTGCCCAGTGGCTTGAGCCACCTCTGCTCCCTGCTTGTTGTGCCTCCCATTGGGTATCCTTGTTGTGTCTCTTCATTGCATCATCTTGTTGCGTCAGCTCATTGTGCCAGCCCATCACTTCAGCTCGCTGTCTTGTTTGCCTTCTTTAGGAGGCATCGGGAACTGAACCTGGGACTTCCCATGTGGTAGGCAGGTACCCAACTGCCTGAGCCACATCCACTTCCCTATGTCATTGATTTTAACCATTCCTCTATTTTTGGGCAATTAAGTTTCTTCCATTTTTTTCTTCCTTTTAGAAAGTATAACATGTTAGTCAGCTTTCTACATAAAGGATCAATATTTCTAAGAACACTTTTCAATAACATTTAAATTAGACTGCAACCCTTTAGAGAAGGCCTAATGTATGCACAGTACTTTGCAAGGCAGTGTGGGAGAGATTTGACAGTATAATATCATGCCCCTACCCTCGAGCTTTATTTAAGGAGGTGGGGTAGACACTTTACTCTGGGTGCCCCTCAGAGATCTGCCCACCTCTCTTGCTGGCAGCTTTCCTGTTTATTGGCACCAGGAGGGCATCTGCTTCCTGGCATAGCTTTGAACATTGTTGGGTGAGGATATGCTGTTGGGAACTGCTGCTGCCATCTTTGTGAGGAAGAGCAAGGGGCCAGTCTTAGGTCGGACGCCAACCCTGGAACCTGGATCTTCAGTGATGTCACTGAGCTGCTTATTCAACTCACCCTGATGCTGTCCTTCCACTGGGTTTCTTATTAAATAAGAGTATATATATTTTCAGTACATTGCTTCATCTAGTTGAGCTGAACTTTTTGTTAGTTGCAGCTAAAAGCATCAACTGATAAGCAAAGTAAAACCAACACATATAATAGTGACTACCATCTATGAAGTACTTTATAGACTTTATCTTTAACTGAACAGTAACTTTCCTCATTGAACAGACAAAGTGGCTGAATATCAGAGAAGCTATATGGCTCACCCCAAATTATAGAGCTGTGTGAGTCTGGAGCCTTGCTGATGGACAGATGAGAAAAATGAAGACCGACAAACATATTGTCTGTGAGGCTGAAGAGGAAGCAGGTAGCTTCCCTATCTTCCATCTCCTTTGTTGAGATATGTTTGTGTAGAACTTCGTTTTATAAAATCTTTTTGCATCTATTAATTAATTTGAGGCTCCCCCAAAGATCTTGTGGAAAAAGAGACAGGTCTAGAGACAGTAAGTGCCCTGTCCCAAGGCATAAGGCTAACTGGAATCAGAGGCTAAACTGGAGTCCACATTCCTTAACCAGTGGTCCAGAGCCCCCTCCATTAAAGTCCTCTGGCCAAACACTCAGGAAAACCCAGGAATCCCACCACTGGGGAAGCTCAGGGAGAGAGTCCCTCCCTCTTTCTGGTTTTTTCTCTTTATCTCTTTAGTCCCCACGATTAGATGTCCTTATTTCTTCAGGCGCAGCATCTACCCTGTGGTGATGTTAACAAATATAATACATCAGAGGAGGAATTACCAATATTTATGGCTGTAATAACTTCCCACCCAAAAAAGAGGCATGGATCAGATCGTTACAGAAAATCAACCCAGCGTGAGGTGTGCTTTTTACTCCTCCTTTAGATTTTAATTCAGATATTGTACGTGATTTTCTGGGGGCGAGAAACTTCTGCTTAGGGGAACAGGATTTTGCATAGCAGGGAGGCTTGCTTGCAAATAGGAGATTTATTTTTTGATTCACTGATTCCGTCAGGACTTTGTAACCCAGAAATCCCTCGGAGGCTTTACAACCAGGACTCAGAGATTCCAGGAGTAATAGCATTCGGTGGATGTATGAGACAGAGATACATCTGGTGCCTTCTTTTTCACATACTCTGGGTATTTCACAATATGCACTTGGGAAAGTCTTTTTTGCTAATTTATTTTTAAGGTTCAACAAGAAATAATAATGAGAGGGCTCATTCTAAAAGACTCAGCTCATTGCCAACTGCTGTAGAAAATTTCCCTGCCCATCCTTCCCTCTCAGGTCCATTTGGAACTTATCCACTGTACTCCTATAACCACTTTTTAAAAATTGATAGTCCAGAAATAATCCTTTATATTCACGGTCAATTATATATATATATATTTTTATAAATTTATATATAATTTTTAATTCTTTTTAAAGATACTTAGATTACTCCTATAATCTCGTAAACGCTCCCCACTCAGCATCCGCCACTTGCATGTGGCTATTTCCTCATCCATCTCCCTCACTAGATCCCGAGGTCCTTTAGGCAGAAACTGTGTCAGGTTTGTGCCTTTTCCTCCAGTGCTCAACACGGGTCTCACCACGGGGATAGATGGTATGTACATATTTATTCAATAATTCCTATGCAGCACACAGGAAAATGACTCAGTGCTGGCTCTTAGCTCGGTGTTCAGGCTGGGAAGTTGCAACCAGGTTAGCTCAGCTCCTGGCTGGGGCAGCCTGACAGACACCAGCAGTGTATAACACACAGGCCAGGGGAAGGCCCCTCTCCCCAACACTGCATTGCTCTCTCTACTCACACAGCTCCTTCCTGGGCACTTAGCTATGACTAAGGCTGTGCCCCGAGAACAGTCCCTACCCCAGGGCTGCCCTTCTCCTGGGGGTCTGGAGTCTGGAGGGATGGAGCCACAGAGGGTGGTAAAGGGTGACAGGGAAGGCCCTGGTTTGTGCCCTGGAGCTAAACACACGTTGAAGCCACTCTGCCCCAAGTGCTGACTGCGCACTGTTGAGGGCTGCAGGCTTGTGGGGCTCCTTGGATCCTGGGTTCTCAGGGAAGCTAGGAGCAGGCTGGCACCTTGGGGGCCTATGTGTATTGGACACAAAAATCACAGAAATAGGAAAAATGTATTTCCCAGAATTATATTCAGGGGGAACTATCTGATAAACTCCTGGGGCGGTGTGGGGCTGAGGAACCATAGCTGCCTGCTGACTGCCTTCTAGGGAGGGTGGCTCTGGTTATCTGAGGGCTCCTGTTTCCCAGCAGAGTGCAAGCTGGACCCTGCATCTTCCTCCCAGTTCCTTCCCTCCCTGCTCTCACTTCTGTGCAGCAAAATGTTAAGAGGTGCCACGTTATCAGCGCTTATAGAGTCCCCAGCAGTCTCTATCTAGCGGTGCCAAGGGAAGGTGGTGGGCCTGAGTGTGAATCCACACCGGAAGGAGCAAAACTGGACAGCACAGGCCACGGTTGGGAGCTGTGAAGTTTCCAAGAGAAGGAGGCGCCGGGTCTGGGGCTGTGGGGCACACACTTACAGATTGGCTGGGCCGGAACCCAGTGATCAGATAATTACATATGAGATTGATTTAGCCATTCAGGAAGTGTTGAAGGTGTTGTCAGAGGAAAGAGGCAGCCTGCGGAAGCTTGAGGAAGGAGGCTGGACTTAGTCTGAGCCAAAGAACATGAGAATCCTGGGGTAGGTCCAAGCTCACCTGCCCAAGGGAGACTCACACAACCCAGGGAAGCCACCATTCCCAACCACTCA
>JAQZBX010014356.1:0-38730 GCA_029593785.1 Cabassous unicinctus
TTTACTGAAAGCCTACCACCTGCTCTGTACTGGGCTCTGGGGTAGAGTGACAAAAACGGTAGAGATTATCCCTATTCTTACCCTCATGGCACTTAAAGTCTAGTGAGGGAGACCAACAATAAACAAAAGCTCATTGGAAGTTGTTGTGGGGGCATGGAGAAAATAGAAAGGGGGTCCTGGGAGATGGTAATGTAAGAATGAGCAGGAGTTGCCGGGTGAAATCTGTGAGGAAGAGGATGTCAGCAGAGGGAAGAGACTAGGACGCCCGGGGATGTGGAAGGGCTTAGAGAACTGGAGCATAGAGAGCAAGAGGAAGAGGGTTTGGGAAGAGCCTGAGATTCAGGCAAGGAATACATGATAAGGGGCCTTGTATAAAAATTATAATAAGGATCCTTGTAGCACATGTAAAAAGTTGGGGTTTTATGCCAAATCCAAGGCATTGAAGTGACATAGAAGTTGAACAGCCTCTAGTAAGTAGCTTTTATATCAAGCAGTTATTATATCAAATATCAAATAACTATTATATCTTAGCCCTTTCAGGTCACACTATGTTGTAGCATGGTTCAATAGCTGATGTTCATAAAAACGATCCTTTTCATAAAGAAAAGTTTAGATTCTGCAATGTGATCTTATTAGGAAGGCAGGGCAGTTGTACAATATTTTAGAAAGCGTTTTCCCATCACAAAGATGTAAAACTTGGTAATTAAAGAGGTAACCTTTAGTATTCTAGTATATTTGCTTTGGTATAAAAGCTATTTGTTCACCCCAGTTGCTTGCTGATAGGCAACTTTTACCTTAATATACCAAATAATGATCATACCATACACAAAAAAGCTTTAAAATTCATATGTAAATATTGTTATTCATATCCATTAGATATGCATTTTCCCATTCTAAGTCCCACTCTACTCTGAAATTTGGTTTTACTTTATTTAACTTCTTTAAGAGATGTCACTAGTATGATTTCAACAACTGATATATATTTCATAATATTTTGCAAATGATAGGGAGATACATAGTTCTTTACAAAAATGATGCTAAACATCTGTCATGAACAAAGAAAACAAGCTCAAAACTCTGGTGACGCATATAATTTCAGTGTTACAGTACACTATGAATCTTTTTCAATCAAAACATTATAAGAAAAGAATTACAGTTTTGGGCAGGGGTTTGGGGAAGGAGAACGGCAATTAGATCATTGGTGATATTAAAGTCTTAAGAAATAGAAAATAGATACTCTGTAAAAAGTAAGTAAGGAAGCAAATTACTCAAGTTTGATATTTCAAATAGAGTGAAGAGTCTTGCTTAGACTCGGGAGAATGACATCATAGATCTCTTGGTGTCTCAACAGAAACTGACTCCTGCTGAAATAAGCAGAAAATAGATTTATGAAAAGATAACAGAGCAGTTTACATTATCACAAAGTAGACTGGAGAATCAGGCTCAAATACAGCCCAGAACATACCCCAAACCACTTCACAGAAATTATACTATCTCAGTCGAATACTAACTGCTACAGCTATGCCCACAACACTGTAAGATCTGGACAGTACTCTATCTTGTTGCCATTTTCCCAGTCCTTTCTTCTTTGAGTCTTTAGCTCTCAATTCAAAGCCCAGGGTGAGTGCTTTTAGCTTCTATGGTGGAAGGCAAGGCCCAAATCTTCCTAAGACTTTCCAGTGGAGAATTCCCCAAACATAAGAGGTTTCAAATATATAGTGGCCCCAAATTATGACAACTATTTTCTGAGGTCAGCCCCTTTGGATGTCCTTCTTACTTGCTTTCATTTAAAAACACTAGTCCTTGCCTATCATATTACAAATAATACTTGACAACCAAAAACCAACCAAAAGCACAACCAAAAGCCCAGTTAACTCCTCCCCAAAATGAGAAAACCCAGAGCCTTCATCAATTGATGCATGCAGCTCCTAGTTCAGGATCTGTGGAAGATTCCCAGCCTTCTGGTTTTCTCAGGATCATATTCTGTAGCATATGGACTAAGTAGAAAAGTTATCACCAGCACCTCCTATATAAAATTGTGAAAGAAAGGTAACATTAGTTGAAATAAATAATTATAAGTCTGATGACATAAGGAATAAAATATGAGTAGACACTTGTGATAGTAGGGCATTGATATGATTTCTTTTTTATTACTCATTTAATATTCTTTTGACTTCACCCAGGAACTTTCATAACTCAAGGAGCTAATGTAGTGCCAATATGGGTATGCTGTGGTTGGCTATCTTTTTTTTTTTTTCCACTACAGGTAATTATTAAAAGGACCTCTCTAGTTTTCATCCTATTTTCCTGTACTCCCATTGGGTTAAAGTCATCCTACTTCCCCTAGACAGTCAGGATCAGCTAAATATGCAACATGTTTTTCTTTTTCACCCTTCATCCTTCTATAAGGGGAAGTGAAAAATATAAAGTAGTTTTCTCAGTTTTCAATTTAATAGAATCATATTTGCATTCTCCTCATGAAAGTTCCTCCCATAGGTACTAAAACATCTCAGTCAGCAGAGCTTAAAGTAGCAGGAATGGGAAATACAAATTCTATGATAATGTCATTAGAAGTAATAGTAGGAGCAGCCACCCCTACTTTCACCTACTGGTCCTAGACCATTATATTTTAGTAATGGAGAAACAGCATTTTACATTGATTAGTGTATGTACTGCCCACTCCCAAGCCATCTCCTCTTGGCTGGTGCTGTATTTGAGTCTTCAATAGGTTATTCCATCTTTCTTTAAGGTCAGCTGCTTCTAAGCAGTTGTACGGTAAAACTAGTAGATGGAATAGTTGTTGCATCAGTCTTACTTCATTTACTATTTAAACGAGTACCTTAGGCAGAAGTAATATTGTATGGGCTGCTATGATAATGATCATGCCATTCAGGACATCTTCAGATGATGGTGGGAAGGGTAAGAAAACCTAAATGT
Source organism: Cabassous unicinctus (assembly GCA_029593785.1). Classification (NCBI taxonomy): domain Eukaryota; kingdom Metazoa; phylum Chordata; class Mammalia; order Cingulata; family Chlamyphoridae; genus Cabassous; species Cabassous unicinctus. The sequence continues at coordinate 2,938 of JAQZBX010014356.1, forward strand.
CTACTCTTATAAGGAACATTTCTGCTTTCTCCATGATGAAAGAAGTCTAATGTAATCAACCTAACATCAAGTAACTGGTTGTCCCTCAGAGCATAATACTGTTGCAAGGATTTGGGGTTGGTTATTGCTCAATCAAGTTGGTCACTGAGCAATAGAAGTAGACAGATTATGTTGGTAAGGAGATGCCTGTGTTATTGAGCCCACTGGACAGACAATGGATTCCCTGGGGAGGGATTCTTACTAGTCTCCAAAACTCTGTTAATCTTGAATACCAGATTTTTAAGAGCCTCTGCACTGGGAGCCTTTTGGCAAGAATTCATTCAGAACATAAATACACAACTTTGAGACCATTCACAAAATGATCTTTACCCAAACTGCTTTGTCACAAAACTTTTAAACTTGTTCTTTCTTAGCCCTTACCTATCCATCCTAAACATCATTGCCAATGTAGATCTTTTCTACACACTAGCTTAAATTCTGGGAAATGTGTATGTTTCTAAATTTTTTTCTCACTGGGAGTATTTCCTCTCTGCTGTCTTTCAGACATACCTCTAACTGAGCCTCATGTGTTTGTTATACCTCTGATGACATAGAGTTGACATACAGAATTCCCCAGGAGTTCCTGGCATGAGTTGAGGGACAGGTAGCAATGAGAAAAGTATAGGCATGCTGAGAATATGGACCTTGTGTTTTCAGGACTGGTTTGGTGTTTGTCCCATGTTTAGCACTTTCCTTTGATGATGGAACACTGAAGGGCACATCCAAATCTATGGATAGGTAAATCAGAAAAGAACAAGTTCATCATGGGCATCTCAAGTCACATACTACCTATGTCTCATGGTGAAGGACTTAGTTTGCACTGGGATCATTACTAAGCAAAGAACCATTTCTCAATAGAAGAATATTTACTTTGCAAAGAACACTAGATTTTGCTCCTAAACTTTAGAGGCTTCACTGTGATTCTCCTTCCACTTCCTCAGTTATAACTAAGGCAGACAGGAATCCCTATTTGTCATAGACACCTTGAGCAGCAGTGGATGTTAGGGCTAACAGGCTGGACTAATGGAGCAGTATTTTCTTGCTCTGGGACAATGCAAAGCTTGCAGGTTTTGTATCATCCCAAAATGAGAGACAACACCACACCCAAAATGTAGGATAGGTTGCCATTAAAATCCAAAGTGGCCCACAAAGTGTTGTAGCTTTTTCTTAATGATAAAGGTGCACAGATTGGTCTCAGAAGCATCTCACACTTTACTTTGGAAGGGATGGATTTCTCAACATGACTCAGCCTGCTGGGCCGCTGGAACTCTTTCTTGATGCTGCTGTTGCTGATGCTATCTGCCTTAATTTGCCAGAGTTTCTATGACAAATGCCACACAATGAATTGGCTTAAAGAATAGGAATTCATTGGCTCACAGTTTTGGGCTAAAAGTCCAAGATGAATGTGCCAGCAAGTGTATGCCTTCTCCAAAGTCTGTAGCAATCTGAGGAGAGCAATCCTCCATCATATGGCAATCTCACTCTCTGGCTTCCCTTACTTCTGGCTTCTACTGACTTCTGGCCTCTACTAACTGACTGCTTCCAAAATTCCTCTGCCTTTTAAGTCACCACTCTGACTCCATTTGGCCTCCTCTGAATACAAAATTTGAAGATCTTATTCACAAATAGGTCCACACCTGAACTAATAAATAACATCTTCAAAGTTCCTTTTGACAAATGAGTTCATACCCACAGAAACAGAGGTTAGGATTTGAACATATCTTTTGTGGAGTACACAATTCAATTTCAACACTATCCAAGAAAGTTTGCACAGTCCTCTCTTCTTTATGATACTAGCTTCTGATTCAAAGCCTGGGATGATTGCCTTGGATTGTGGTTCCTGGGCATGAGCCTATGTCCTCGTATAAGGAAGGCTGAGAAATTGAGTATCTGGCAATTTTAGCTACTATCATCACTGGCTTTGTTTCTCTCTAACACATGTTTGTTGGTAGATTCCCCAAACATGGGAAGTGGGTCTTGATGCTAGTGAGTCAAACATAATGACAAATGTCTTCTAAGTTGGATTTTTTAAAATACAACTTGATTATTTGTTTTCTCCCTTATGCTTCTTTGAGTGAATATAAGACTTTTTTAGGCTTCCCTTCTGAAGGGGTGTAGATTTAATTAGTAGTTTAATGCTCTGAAAATCATGAAAAATAGGAGCAGAAGTTATAAATCATATTTTATGGCATTGCATAATGTTTTCTCTGACACTCTGTTTGAACTCATAGTCTTTTTGAGAAGTTCTATGAGAGCACTCTTGATTTCCCTGAGACTCTAAGACAACTAAGTAAGACTCACAAGTGAAAAATGTAGTCACTGAAATCAGCTATCAAGTACAATTGATTCATCCACTTTTAGTCTTGCTGACACTACCCTACTCCAGACCTACAGGCAGTCTTCCTGAGGTGCTCAGAAATTCTTTCATATGTTGCAAATGTTTTTTGTTTGTTCGTTTTACAAGCTTGTGCCATGTCCCAGCCTAAGGCTAGAGACTTCATTTCATACCTCTGTGTTTTTGGAGAGCTTAAGGGGTGAAGGATGATAGGATCTCAGAATTAGGCTGGATTCTACTGAAGAAGATTTTCACTGTTGAGAGTGAGAGGCTGGGTGAATTGGTTCAGCTCTAAAGCTGATTACCGCAGTAGGTAGCCAGTGGTCCAGTGCACAGTGTTCAAGGGTCCTTTTTAACTTGGACCTGGTTACAGCAGCTTTTAATATATGTGATCTAAAGATGCTCAGTCTGCTGCCTGGAATTTATGTCAGGCAGACCACTGTGGCTGTGTCCTAATGTAATCAGTCCATTCATGGTTGGGGACTGTGAGATAGCTAGGGGTACAATAGACAGGGCCCAGACCACCAGAAGAAAGGACAGACAAGAGCTGGGCCGGGTGGCAGAGCCCTGTCAGGTTACCTTGGGTTTATGGCAGGGTCTTAGGGCAAGCAGGATATTGGAGTGCCATGACTAGAAACTAATGTCTGCATTAATGTGGCAGTGGATGGAACAGATTGCAAATCAGTGGGTCTGCAGATGCCTAGAGCTCTTCCGGGAAACTCAAGTGTGAAATGTGTGGCAGAAAGAGACTAATGCTTGACCCCACCTGCTGGATCACTTGCATACTGTGGTTTGAATATTGAGCCACCCAGGATGGCGGTAGGGCTGATTGCAATTGTAGAGCATCGACATCCCTCGCTGGAAGGGGAAGGGGGAAGAAGGAGCTGAAAACAGCAATGCTGTTGTAATCAAAAGTGAAGCCAAGTGTAACCTGTTAAGATGAGCTAAGGTTGTTCGCTTTTTAAATGTGACAGTCAAAGCTTTGTACCATTTTTAGAGGAAACCACAGAATTATCTAAGGGAGAAATGTCAAGACCCTTCGTACCTGACTGAAAAGAAACAATAGGCATAAAACTTAACTAACAATGAAGCAAAAAGAAGAAGAAAAAAAAAAAAAAAAAAAAAAAAAAAAAAAAAAAAAAAAAAAGGCCTGGAGATCTGATGCTCCTTTCATTCTGAAAGTGACAAAGACATGAACAGTAACTATGGCAAGGTTACGGTAAAATTTGAAGCTGTTATAATGAGCAACTATCTAGGAATGATAGAACTAGAAGAGTCTACTATTTGAGGCACAGCACACGGATGTTATATTTCTTTTGAAGTTTTGGTGTTACTGGAGGAATTTCATAGTTAAAATTACCAAGCATGTTATGAAGCTACTGAATTGATGTACTTTTTTTTTTAATTTTAATTTTTTTTAAAGATACTTAGATTACATAAATGTTACATAAAAAATATAGGGGATTCCCACATGCCCCGTTCCCCACATCTCCCACACTTTCCCACATTAACAACATCCCTCGTTAGTGTGGTACATTCATTGCAATTGATGAACACATTTTGGAACATTGCCACTAAGCATGGATTACAGTTTACATTGTAGTTTGTACTCTCTCCTGAATATTTTTGTAGGTTATGACAAGATATATAATGGCCTGTATCGGCCATTGCAATGTCATTCAGGACAATTCCCAAGTCCCAAAAATGCCCCTGTATTACAACTGTTTTTCCATCTCCTTCCCCTCAGAGCCTCCAGTGGCCACTGTCTCCACATCAATGATATAATTTCTTCCATTGCTAGAATCACAATAAGTCTATAGTATACCAGTAAGTCTACTATAGTCCATAGTTTATTCCCCAATCCTGAGGATTCTGGGATGGTGATGTCCACTCTAACTCTAACTGAGAGGAGACTGTGATCCCATAGGGAAGATGGATGGAATCTCTTGCTTGCAGTTGTAGACTCTCTCAGTTCCTTCATATTGTGGTTGTCCATCATCACTTCCTTGTTAGTTGTCTTGGATGAGTCCAATGAACTGGAGAGTAGGTGTTGCAACTTCATTGAAGTTCAGGGCCCAGCTCGCACGTGGACGGCCCAAAGATTTAAGTCTCTTGGATGTATACCTACCAACTCTAGTATTAATTATAGGTTCAAATAGGACAGAAGAGCCATGTGTAGGAAAATCACAACTGAGTCCAACTCTGTCACACTGGGGAGCATAAATTCCAAAGTAGGACCCACTGGCAAGGCATCTAACTCCTGAGCTATCTGACCTGACTGTAGTGTCTGGATGTCTCCAGAGCCCTCAGGAGCCCCACTATTTGGGGTAGTAGAATCGATGTACTTTTGACAGCACACTTTCCCAAGGTTGAGCAGAGGGAAGAGTGTCAGCATGGGATGTGAACCTGGTCCCACGTGTGATCCAGGAAACCAAAAACTCCTCAAGTGCATCAGCCACTCAAGCATTAATTTACAGCCCCACAAAGTATATGAAGGCTACTTACTTTTTATCTTCAATATTTAGGTTTAGACACAAACATTTGTAATGTTTGTAGGCCAAGTGTGGAAAACTTACTACAGTGAAACCATTTCCAGCCTAGACAGAGATCTGCCGATGTCTCTCATTTGTAGTTCCAAATAAAATGGTATTCTGCCTATTAAGTGAGAAAGCAACCTTAGAAATTTGACTAGGTAATTTCTGCTCCTCTAGATCCATACTTTTGAAAGGCACACTACAGAAAACAATGTGTGTGTGTGTGTGTGTGTGTGTGTGTGTGTTTAACAGGCAGACTCCTAGAAAAATAATGCAGTTGGATAAGGAGTTTCTTTTCTTGTGGTAAATGTGAGATTGTGATATGCAAAAAATTCTGTTGGAAACATAATATGCCTTTAAATTTACAAATGCTACTTTTACGATTTGGGCTCAGGACAAAACCTCATAAATCTCTGAATGTTGCATCACCAAAAGTGAGAGAAAGAACAATGTCAAACTACTGGAATATTTTCTCTTTGTTTCTTGATAGAATTTTCACAATTGGGTCTCACAGCCCAAGAAAGAAACTCAAATGCTCATCTCATTTCTCCAAGTTATTCCATATACGTAAATTCGCTAGTTAACTCATCAGAAAACAAAATGCAAAAGATTTCTAGTGGGATTTAGAGAACTGGCATTGTGGCGCCTAACCTGGCCCAGTCTGGGGAGCTGTGGACAATGTAGTAAAACTACCCCAACCTTTATCCACCATTGTCATAGACAAATGTATTACATAATTCAAAATTTTGGACAGTTTGGTTTCTGGGCAGCCCTGTAATCAAAACATTAATATCTTGGCATCAAAACATACATGGATATTTACACTAAGTGGAAAACATAGAGACCTTAAAGAGCTTTCAGTCAGTTCATATCAGATACCACCTAAGTTTAGGTTATCAAATGAAGTGAGTAAAGACTTTCATTGTTCAAGATTTTTAAATTTCAAAATTTAGATTAGGAAATTGTGGACCTATTTACCAATGCATGGTCCATAGTTTTAGTGGAAAAGGAGGGTGTTATTTATTGTCAACTAAGTTTGGGAAACACAGGTTTAAATAAAATTAAACAAGTTTCCTTACTGCAAACTCCTCAGAGATTTTAGTATAAACTAACATGTCTTGGGAATCCCAAGACAGATGGTAAGCTATGCTGCATTCCCTGAACTTATTAAATCAGGAGGCCTTTATGAAACATAGACCTCGTATTCTGGAAAACACATTTTGATACCGAGGATGATGAGGAAGAATGCAAAAATGACTAAGGTCCCATCACTGCAGTCAGGAACAGATTTGCATTCTCTTCAGTTTACAAGCTATAAGGCAAAAATCTCAAGGATTTCTTTTGACTTTTTTTTTCATTCAGGCATTAAATAAACATATTTCTTAAGAAAACTATGCCTCATATCTAGTTATTATCTTGATGCCTTTGTCAAGATATAATCTTTCATACTTTTCTCTCTTTATAGCCTAAACCTTGGAGAGGATTTTGGTTAAGTATGCTAAGTATCTTCAAACTTGATTTGACCAAAGATGAACTCAGTTTTTATGGCTATCATAGGAATGTATTGAACAGAATCAAAATTCATTTTTATACACTTCCTTTCTTATAGACCTCCAGAGTTGACGGAGTGAAAAGTCAGCCCGCCATTTCAAGTCTTTAGGAGAGATGCAAAATCCATATACTCATTTTTATTCCCCTTCACTTTCTAGGTTAGAAAATTCTATAATCTACTTTAAAACTCATTCTAGCCATTAGTAAGATTTCCAATCAATAGGCATCTCCTTATCACTCAACAGCTTCTGTGCTGCTCTCCATTCAGGAGATTTCCTCTTAAGCTACAGAGAGAGTACCCATTCACCATCTTCTGCATGATAACCTGGTGAATCACTAGCCATGAGAGACCTCCTTTCTTACTGCCCAAAAATATACTCCCTCTGATTCCCATGACAATTGTTGTTGTAGAAATAGCTGAAATCAATTGTGATTTAGTGTCAACTAATCAAAGTGTAATCCAAAGACAGCTTGTTAGACATCACAGAATCTCAGGCCCCAGCCCAGATATTCTGAATTAAGATTCTGCCTTTGGACAGGATTCTCAAGTAATTCACATGCATGTTAAAGTTTAGGAACCAGTGATCTGGGAGGATTCTTTTGAACAATTACATACCAGCTTGCTGGACTTTAGAATTCCCTTCCCCTCTTGGCTGGCTTTTCATGGGGAGTGACTTTTCTGAGACATCTTTGTATTCCTAGCATCTATCATAGTGTCTGGCACACAGCAAGGACTCAAACCATGTTTGCTGAATGAAAGAGTTACAGAATCAGCACAGTATCACAACAGAGTCCTGCTGGCATCCTAAGAAATGCATATGAATGATTGTTCTGAAACTGGCTTTGACTCTAATCAATATTTTAGCCCACCTATCCTGAAACAGAAAATTCTACTCTGATAATCTTGTTGTTTCATCTGGGAATAGTCTCCCTTATTTACTCAAGGTGGCTTTGTGTTTCCACATTCCCATTTTCCTGAGATTTGGCTTATCTTATGCTGTGTAATTGTGTAATTCAATGTTTTTTATAAAATTTTTATTATTATTTTATCTCTTACTTTCCTTTCTTCCCAAGTGACTGATGTAGAAGGCAGTGCTTTTTGGGTTGTTTGTGTATTTTGCCTTGTCCCTTTAGCTTTCATCAAGGTGACACTTTAGAGGCTTAAGTTAGGTAAAAGGAAGGATACAGAAGGTTTGCTTCTTCAGCATCTTCAAGAGCTTATTTGCCTCGTTGCAACAATAGCATTGCATTTACATTTTGTCTGCTCTGGGCTGTATGATAACTAAAGCCTTAGCATGATAGATAATGTTTGCTTATTTTTACATCATTTATATTTTTCACTTCACGGGCACTCTGCCACTACATGCTTTTGAAGGAAAAGAGACAATCTTTCTTAAGAACACTTTTGTCTTGTCCTTCTGCTTGTTTCTCTCATAGTCATACTGCAGTCTGTTCAAATGCTGAGTGTTTTGTAGAGTGATGAAGATTAATTATTCCTGCTAGGCACAAAGAAAGTTATTTTCTTGTTGCCTTAATTTAAAAAGAGAAAGAACACTGCTCGATTTTAACCTGTCAGCAGGAGCTCAAGAGAAAGGAGTTTCCTAACACGTTGAAGAATGCATTTCTAGAATATCTGTCAACACTAAGTTGAGACGAAAGATTTCTACCACTATAAAACTGCATTCAATTTCTATCTCCAATTTCATTAAAATCAATAGGGAAGGCAAATGATAGCTAGGGCAGTGGCATTCCTAGTCTACTTCAGAAATGCTCAGGTGAAATATTGAAAGACTAGAATCCCTAAGTGACTCCTCATAGTCTTGTTGTATAAGCCATATATATATATATATATATATCGTAGGAGGTTGAAATGGTAGAAATAAAAGATTTTTGTGGTTGCTAAAATTTAGGTAAGAAAACTGAGGTTTTAGGAGACTTAATTGTCTAGGCTGTAGCCTTGAGTGAAATGCAAAACAGTAAAGTGTGACTTCAGATACTCATCAAGACTGAAAATTATTCATGATTTCTGAAATTATAGTAGGTTTATTTTACTACAAATAACCATAGCAGTTCCCCCTCAGTGACCATTCTGAAGGACCTTCCAATTCTTAGAATGTATTCACCTTAACTAAGATGAAAGGTACCTTTGTGTGGACAAAGCAAGTGAGTGACAGATGATTTTTTAAAGGGATCTTAAACCTTGAAACACATGCAGATATTGAACAAATGCATTTAGTGGAAAGCTCTGGTAAGACCCAGCAACAATCTAGAGAGGGGGAAACTGATACCTATTTATGTTATTTCATCCTTTTACTGGGGAAGTAGAGAAGCATTAGATATTTCCTAGCTAATGGAAGTTTGAGAATATGTTTTTCTTTCTATGGTTTGTGTGCCTAGAGAATGGAGAATGAAGAGTCACCCTTGGTCTGACTCTATATCTGGTCCATTGGAATCAGAGCCTTTTTTCATAAGCCCAAAGAGTAGCCAATGCTTCTCCAGCAGTGGGAAAATTAAATTTTTCTTTTAGGTTTGGTTGATTTTAATATTGTGATGATTGTTTCCAAAAAGCAGTAGTAAAGTGTTATTGTGAAATAACTTTTCTTTCTCCTTGGCTTTATCTGAACTGTAGATTCTTCTCGGGAATGCTTGTCTACAGATGTGGAAACCAAAATATACAGTCAATTCTTCATGTTATTTAGTATTGACTTTGGTTAATTAGAGTGACTTGAGATTGACAGAGTATGTCAACAAAGACTTTTGAAAGTCAAAATACAAGCTTAGATTACTAACTCCATGCCTATTTTCTTGAGAAATATCTATCTGCCTGGAAAGTCCCAAATCCCTTTTATCTTTCTTTCTTTCTTTCTTTCTTTTTTTTTTTTAATGCCACACATTCTTTTTAAAAGTTAACTTTTCCCTTTAATGCCACAGCTCAAGTGATCTATGACACATCATTATTTCAAGGTTCATTCTTCCTTAATTCACTAGACAAAGGAGATTTTAATCTCTCAGGGATCTTGACAAGTCTCTTGTTCTTCATTTGTTCAGCAGAAGAGAAGGAAAGAAGAAGGCCCCCTTAAGGATAGCAAATGAAGAGATTTGTGGAAAGACAAAGATATTTTTTCAAGGCCTTTTTTGTTACTTAGATCAATTTTAAGGCCATTAATCCTTTGATTTATATTTTGGGGGTAGGAGAACTAAGGAATCAAACTATATTGCAATGGGATTTCACATGGATTATCAAAAGGAAACATAGAACATCTAATTTATAAGACTATTTTATAATCGCTCATTTGTGTAGCCTATTGATAAAGGAAGAGAAGAAATGTGCTCTGAGTTCCCTTGTCTTGCTCCAGCCCAAAGCCCTGTTGCCAGCTTTTTTCACCTATGACTTGCAAAAATGATTTTAGTACTTACTTCCAAAACCAGATGAAGTGCCAAAATACTTTCAAGAAGGCTAGTGACAGTGCAAAGGTGGAAAAATGACAGGGACTTGTGGCAGCCTGCCCTTGGCCAGCATCCACCATGCTGGTGCCCTCCAAGTGCATTCGTTGCACTTTCTGCTTTCTCCTAATGCTAATCTAATCATGCTGCCTTGAACTACCCTGGTTAATTCTCTGTCCTTTCTAACTCCACAATACTAGTGGCTGTGGCTTATTTGCTCAGGGCCTGACATGCCCAAAGGACTTCAATTAATAATGCTGGATTATGTGATGGTTAAGTTCATGCGACAACTTGGCCAGGTTATGGTGTCCAGTTGTCTGATCAAGCACTGGACCTGATTGTTATTGTGAGGATATTACATGGATTTAAATCATTAGTCAGTTGATTGTATCTTTGGCTGATGACATCTATAGTCAACAAAGGATTGTTTTCAGCAATGAGAAACATCTCCTCCAATCAGTTGAAGGCCTTAAAGGGAGAATTGATGATTTCAGCAGTCAGAAAGAAGAATTTCTATCTCTGCTTCAGCTAGCTGTCTTCTCCTGGGGAATTCATTGAAACCTTCATTGGAGTTGCCAGCTTGTGGCCTGCTCTACAGAAATTGTACTTGCCAGTTCCTACAGTAGCATGAACCAATTCCTATAATAAATCTGATGGTATATCTTCTTGGTTCTGTTTCCCTGGATAACCCAGACTAATGCAATCAATAAGTAGAAAATAAAGCAATTGGACTGATAGAAGAAACTTGTGAGGCATTTATACTAAGAACCATGCTTTGATCATTTTCAGAAATAGAAAAGCAGAGAAAACCAAGCCTCGCTTGAACAGGCATTTGCTCACTCTTTTTAACAACTTCTGCAAGTTTGACTCAATGACCTATTTTGAGGGATGATGTGAACATGACCATTTGGTGTATTTATGCCCACCAGCTAAGAGGAAAGCTTTCTGCATATGGCCTGCACATCATGATGAGTACTTTTTGGATTAAACAAGGAAAAATAAGAATTTATTTTTATATAGAGTATAGAGAAAGCAATGTTGCTTGTAGAGTGAGGAATATTTTGAAGTATCCTCTGATGGTTTAATGAGGACAGTAGGATCAGTTCTTTATATATCAATGAGAATATGCTTACTAGGTACTCATTGTTTTCTCAGCCTAATCCAAATATGTATATGCATTTAAGAGAAGAAGGAAAAACAGTTTCTGGCCTCAGAGTTGATAATACAGTTGTGTTGGAAGCATCTCTGTTAACAGAGACATGAGGGAATATTTGTTGATTTTTCCTGGGATTTTTATGCTAAATTATGTTCCCATAATGATTATATCCAAATTCCCTGACATCAACTTAAAATGAGAAATATTAATATAAATAAATAAAAATTTGATATATCAAAAGAATTTATCATTAAAGGTCAGACTGAGTTTTGAGGTTTTGATCCACAGAAGTTAGGAACTAGAAATTAAGGCATTTTCTTAAGGTCTTTGGTTGTACACCACAAAAAAATACTAGGTTGTTTGGGACTTTAAGATGATTGCATCTGAAAGGAATGGGACTTCTGAAGAGCACTGGTAGACGGCTGCTCTTTATACTCAGAGTACAGTTTACCACACCTACAACTCAGTGCTAATCCCTCTGGAAGGCTGATGAGGGTAAATAAATCAGGATATAACCAGCCAACAGGAAATCTGTAACAAATACAGGTGCACATCTCTCCTGCCTCCCAAACTTCTCCCCTCCCCACCACTCCCCATCTTCTCTTCTCCATATTCCATTATATCTTAAGCCATTAGAGTCATAGGCTTTATGTTAATTGTCTTTCTCATTTATCATCGACAAGAAAGCATGCTCAATTTTCCAATCTTGTTATTCTCTTTTGTCCCAGAGTGCTACATTCCCCTGGCTCTCAAAATCCTTGTCTCTGCTTTGCTTCCCCTAGGCTGCTTCCCTTCTTACTAATTTCTTTGACCACCTGACTGTACAAAGGTCATCTCTCTGCTATCCAAGTTAACATGTGTAGTGAGCAAAGACACTGATTCTGTTAGCTCTTTCGAATCTCTATGAAATAATTCTGGGGCAGCAAGCTGTCTTTTAGAGACAGTGAAACAAAGAATTCTGTGGAATGTTTTCTGAGATTCCATTGTTAAACTCCAGTTTCTTATTAATGGTTCTAATGATGATTATCGGAATTTTAAAATCCTGTTTGGGGTTGGGGGGGGCAAGGGTAGAAGCACTGGGGGTGTGGAGAATGGGCTTAAGGATGGTAGCTTGGAGAATATTGGGTTCTAAAGTCAAAATTTAACAAATAAATCAGCTGAAAGGAAGGAAAAAATATAAGGTAATTGTGAGACCCAGATTCCTTAGGCAATCCAGTTTTCATTTATTATTCACACAATAAATATTTCCTGAGACCTTGTCTGTAACAGCCACTGTGCAAGGAACTCACAATAAGACATACACCTTATCCTGAGGCAACAATTGCCCCAAGACAAACAGGCTAGGACAATATGATGCAGTGAATTCTGTACTGGAATTTTTTTTAAAGTACTGTTATAGCATAAGCATTAGATTGTAAGCTTATTGAGGGAAGGGCCAAAGTCAGATTTACCTTTGTGACCTTGGCACCTAGCTCAGTGCCTGACACATAGTAAGTACTTGATAAATATTGAATGATTGATGATTAAATGAATGAATGAATAAACTGTCCCCTCTGTCTATACCAGCTATTTCCCTCCTATTTATTTTGTCAACTATCTCTTGTTTTAATATGTGACTTTCTGACTGTGAGAACATTTTGCAAATGCTTTGGTATGTCTCCTATATGCCAGCCTTTATTTGGCAGCTATTTTTAAATCAATAAAAAAATTATTGATGAATTAATTTGTTTGTGGCCATTCAATGCCTCTGGTGCCATACATAGAGTAATCAGATTGATAATTCACTGAGCTAAAGCAAACACTCTTCAGATGCCAAAGTACTCCAGATGACTTTGTATGCAGCCCTTCCATTTCGTTAGTGTATTAGTCAGCCAAAGGAGTGCTGATGCAATGTACCATAACTCTGTTGGCTTTTATAAAGGGTATTTATTTAGGGTAGAAGCGTACAGTTACCAGGCCCTAAAGAATCCAACTCAAGGTACCATAAGAGGTACTTTCTCACCCACAGTCTGTTGCCATGTGTTGACACAAGATGGCGGACAATATCTGTGAGGGTTCAGCTCTCCTCCTTCCCCTTAAGGCTCTCTGGTCCCAGCTTCTTCTCTTCTCAGCTGTCGGCTGGCAAAAGGCTCGTTACTCTCCCCAGGGCTCGTTTCTTTCTTGGCTCAGTTGCTCTGTTCTCTCCACAAGGTCAGCTCTAGACTATCAGGTTCATCTCTCTTCCCGGGGCCATGTCTATGAAGCACTCTTTCTTCCTGCATACCTGTTTCTTTGTTCTCCTTCCCTGTGTATTTACTCCCCTGTCTTGGATTGAGCATCTGTTTATATAGCCCACAGCTGTAAGCTAGCTGAAGACAGGAGCTCAAATGGAGTCATCCTAATGATGTGGTCAAATAAAAGCCCTAATTTTGATTTAATAATGTAAAAGTAAAACCTCTGAGCCTAATACAATCTAATATGCCCAGAGGAACAGACCAATTTACAAACACAATCAGTATTTCTTTTTGGAATTTATCAATAATATCAAACTGCCACAGTCAGGATGAAATAGGATAAGAAAGCCAAGAGAACTAATTCTTTATACCTTAGTTCATTTATTAAAAATAAACAATTAAAAACAAAAGCATCCAATGAAGTTTTACTTTTGATGAAATGTTGGATAAAGTATAAAATGCCCTCTCTTCTCCCCAATTTTAAAATTATTAAATATTTTATAAATACAAAATAATAAATATATAATGCAAAAAATAACAAAATAAACATCTACCCAACTTATAAATGGAAAATGTTTAATACATATCCCATGTTTTCGCACTCTAGACCTCTCCCTATTGCACCCTCTACCTCCTACTCAAGGGCAAATCATCACTCTAAAGGTGGAGAATGGATAAATAAGTTATGGTGGGTTCATAAATGGAAAACCACATGGTAGTGAAACAGAATGAACTATCGCTTCATACATCAACATGTGTGGTTCTCAAAAAACACTCTAAGTTACCAAAGCAAATAATAAAAGAATACTTATAGTATGACACCATTTATATGAGTCCAAATTTAAAAATCATATGAAACTTAACAATAAATCATTCAGGAAGGCATAATTATGTAGTAAAACTAAAATGAAAAACAGGGGAATAATCATTTTTAAACACTATGTCTTTCTTAAAACTGTCTTTGATGTCTTAGAATATATTGGTGATTATATTAGGTCATATTCATGCAAGCAGGGGGAAACCTTCATTATCCTTGGGATGGAATTCCTATGGACCAATTAAATGGAAGTTTAGAATCTTCAGGGATTATTCACATCTTGTTTGGGTTTTGCCTCAGATGCAAGCAATATTACAAGATGTTTCTAAAAGGGACACTCGTTTGTTACAGCCACTTTTGTAGAACTATGATAATTCTACATCAAGATGTAAAACCATCAAGATGAAGGCCTCAATGACTGGTTTACACTTTGGCTCATTGTATTAATGGTCAACTTTGTTTATACAGCCTTCACTATTAATGGTGTGACCAAAATAGTGAAAATAGAAAATGAGTAACAAATAAGCTGGAGCAGAAAAACACAGGCTATCAGTTTAGTGTAAATTGCCTTATAAAAGTTGGGGCAATAAAAAACTAAATTTAAGTATTTAAAATACTTTTAAGGGTCAGGTAATGTACTCTGTCATTTTATCATATTCCTTTTTTCTTTTAATCTTTACAATGACCCTTTAGATTAGGCATCATTATCCTAACTTTACAAATGAGGACATTGATCCTTAGAGGGATTAAGTTACTTGTCAGAAGTCATAAAGCTAGTACATGATAAAATGTCAAGATTCAGGACTTCCAACTCCTTTCTCTTTCCAAAATGCTATTAAGCTGCTTACCAAGGAGGAAAACAATGAGCTCTTATTTTAGGTTATATGGGATGCCCTTGATCAAAACATCAAATGAAGTAAATAAAGGCAGATTTGGAAATACAAATGCATTTTGTTCAAAGCGTTGTGTAGAAAGGAATCTATTATTAATTAAATTATTCATGCTTATCTGCCTGAGCACGTAGCCCTGAGATCCAGGGACTTAGGGCCAGGACATGGGATATGGCATCACTAGGCCAGAATTTGAGTTCCTCAGGATGTTTTAAGACTTTGATTCACAGTTTACTTATCTGTACAGTGGGAGTAAATATCTGCCTTCATTCATTCATTCATTTATCCTCATTTCCATTTCCATTTCCATAACCTCCATCTTCCCTCACATAGGCAACCAGTCTAATAGAATTGATTTTATACTTTTATTTGTAAGTTTTCTTTTAAAATAGGAATTGAAATTTTGTTTCTGTGGTGGTCATTCAGACTGTCCATCTATATTCCAGTTTTTTTCTTTCCAAGGAGGATCATACTTCTCTGCTCCCTTGAGGTTGGACATAGCCATGTGACTTGTTTTGGCAATGGAACCTCAGTATAATTGATGTGTAATGTTTCTGGGTGCAAGGCTTTAGGGCCAGGATCTGATTCCCCTACTGCTGACCAATGGTAGTTTCAGATGGTGGATGCTCCACCAACCTGGGCCCCTAAATAAGGACGTTAAGCAGCAGCACTTTCTCTCTACCCACAATAGACACATAGTGTGAGTGAAAAATAAAAAAATAAAATAAATAAACTTTTATTGTTTTAAACCATTGTGATTTAGGATGTTTGTTATTGTAGTATGTCTTAATTTATCCTGCTTGACAGTGTGTGCATATAATTTTAATTTACATAAATAGCAATTTTTAGGTCTCATTTTATATTGTGTCAGTGTTCCTAGTCAACATTATATTGTTAAGATATTTAATACCATTTATGTAAAGCTGGAAAACATTAAAAAAATCCTAAATACATTTTTTTGGACACAGATGAGGAAATATTCTTAAAGTGTGTCTCAGTTCTAGGCATATAAAGGAAATGGTGCACCTGGGAAAATGAACCAAGAAATTTGACCTTTAAATTTACTTTCCTACTAAGCTCCATAAATGTACCCAGGTTGTTGACAGTTTCTTGTACAGGGTAAGCAAGTAGGCAAGTAGCCCTGTGAAGATGGGAAAGGAAATACCGAAGTGATTTCAGGAATTCCCACCTAGAGCTTATAGGGAGCTTGGGGTGGGTAAACTGGAAGGTCTAAGAAACTTACCCTTACAATGACTTAACTGTTAATAGAATAGGTTGGAAACAGAGATGTAAAGTCATTCTTCCATCAGGCTCAATATATAGTATTTGTTTGAGGGCACTGAATTTAAATGGTTACCTAGAATGCAAAGAACTGGAATCATAATTTGTGGTAAAGAGCAGCATTTCAAGTTCTTGCTTCTTGGATGACCCTGGACACTACACCTCAGCCCTGCTGATGCCATTCCCCATGATCAGGGATCTGGAACATTTCAAAGCTCTAAGAAAGGCTTGAAATATATCTTTACATATTATGACTGATTTATCCTTCTGTGTAGAAAACTTCCTAATAAATCCAGCTTATTCTAAGCTGGAGAAATTTCCATTATTGCTTAGTCATATCTCACATAAGGAAAAAAAAAAAAAAAACCAAACGAATATTATATCCTTTCCTTTATTTTAAACTTGTTCCTGTTCTTCAGGGTAAGTCAGGACATTGTCCTATTCTTGCTAATGTGATGAACTAAGGGCAAAGGACAACATAGTTAGAATGAGGAGAAAAAACATTCAGTCTTTTAGGTGATTTCCCATTGTCCTTAAGCTTGAGTCCGAAGTCCTTAGCATGTATCAACTACCCAGTCAAATCTCTCTTGAGTTTTATATCTTACAACTCACTCATCCAGCCCCTCTACCTTTTGCTTAGTGTCTCAGGAACTTCATCTATGATGTTCCTTTCTCTAAAATACTCTTCCTTTATCTTTTCATCAAGGTAATGTCTATCATCCATCAAATCCTATATTAAATATAATTTTTCCCCCATGAAAACACATACAAAACCCAAAACTTGATTAGATTTTTCTATTATATTTTTATTGCATTCTATGAATAATTCTATAAATATAAACATTATATAAATATAGTGTTTTTCTTTATAAAACTTATTACATATACACTAATTACATAATATCTTTCCAATGCCCTTATAAGGTCCATGAATTCCTGCAGAGTGCCTGTCTTGTTCACTCCTCTTGTGATCCCCTGTATTTGATGCAGTGTTTGCTGAAAGAATAAAAAATCAATGTTCTCCAGTTCATCCTCTTTCTGAACTTACTGTATTTCTATAGCTGAAACTATAGAAAAGACCAGAACATAATTGTATTAGGAAAATTACAGAAAATGTATTTGTTGCTGACTTGCTTCAGAATTAATTTTTCTTTCAATGTTTTTTTTAAAAGAATGATCCATATATGAAGACAACGCAATTTGCCATTGTAACAGATTGGTAATTTTTTGTTTTGCAACTTTTTATTTGTTAAGTTTCCCATGCTTTCTAGAGTTATAAAACATAAAATGAAAAAGAAAAGAAAAGAAAAGAAAAGAAAGTGCTTTTCACATATTCAAGGCCAGATGGATTTATTTGTTATCTTCAATGTTTTGCAGCATTAAGAAAACTTGTAAACTGTTTTAGTTTGCCAAAAGGCTGCCAATGCAAAGTACTAGAAATGGGATGGGTTTTATAAAGGAAATTTATTTGGGGTAAAAGCTTACAGTTCCAAGACCTTGAAAAGTCCAAATCAAGGCACTTGGAAGAGGTGATTTCTCACCAAAGTTAGTTGCCATATGTTGAAGCAAGATGGCCACCAATCTCCGCTGAGGTTTCAGTTCTGCATTCTTCCTGAGTTTCTGTGAGCTATTGGGCATATGACTCATCTCTCCCTGGACCTCAGCAATCGGCCTTTGGGCTTCTCTTCTCTGGAGCTGCTATGTGGGCCCAGCCTCTTGGGGGGCTTTGTGTTTAAGCGATCCTCTAGTCCTCTCTCACATAGTAGGGTCAAAAAATGGCAGCTTCTTTTTCCTGTGTCTGTGTGTCTCTCTCTCTGTGTCTCCATTTTTATCAGACCCAGCAAGAGGGTGGAGACTCAACATGAATCACTCGCAGCTGACATAGACCAATCAAAAGCTCAAAATTGATCTTGTCAAGTAACCTAATCAAAGGATCCTCAACTGAATTTAACGCAATCAAATGGTACCACACCCACAGGAACAGATTGGTTTAAAAACATAATCTTTCTCTTTTTGGGATTCATAAATTAATCTCAAACTGCCCCATAAACCAACAAACAAATCTTTTGGTGAGGGGTGTCACATTTTAGGGCTGCTATGATTTTAGTAGATTTATTGCAAAGGTGGTATGATGATTCTAGGTTTCATGGCCCACCCAAATTTTAAGCAGTGCAAGAAACTGTCTTTGATATGTCAAGGTGAGGGAGAAAGACATAGATTCTAACCCCTTATTTCCATGTAAATTAAGCACCATCCACATTAGTAGAGAGATATACTCAAAGCAAGCACATCAAGGACATAGCTGAAAATGAGCTCCCTGCAGTCCTTTGTTTTCAGATGATTCTGCCTTCAAATACTGACTGCCTTCATCTGACAAAGCCATTTTTTGTGTATCTTAAGTGTTACCTCATTATATTGTGAATCCACTTGAGGAAAGAAAAAGTTTGTTTTACTTATAGACATCTTTTGTGAACATTCTACACTATCATAGCTTTCCCTTGAACAACTTCTGGTGGCTCCCACATGTCTCATTTAACACCAGCTGGCACGATACAAAAAGAGACTCTTTTGTAGGAAAGTCTATATAAAATATCAGAATTGGAGATTTTTTAAGATGATGAGAGAAGAAGATGGAGACAGTGGAAAAGAAAAAGCATTAAGAAAGAGTAAAAAAGAAAATTTTAAAATATCACATGGGACATACTTATACTAAAATATATTACTTTTTATTTATCTGAAATTCAAATTTAACTAGGTGTCCTGCATTTTATCTGGCAATTCTATCTCCTGGCCACAAATTTGTAGTTGTTACATTGCAGAGTTTCAAGATTGCCCAGTAGCAATAATGTCCTTTCTTATGTCAAATATTTCAGGATTCAAAGATTGCACTTCAGTTGCACTTTTATTTCATGCAGTTGCTTAGATTATATGCAGCGGTGTGAAGCAACATTTTGGCAAATGAGGCATGTGTCAAATGATATTCAAATAGTAACCTGTGCATTTGATGTTTCTGACCTAGTTGATCTTAAGAAGTTTGTTCTACAGAAGGCATCAGAGTAAGGAAAGGATGGGCCATAAAGTCCCAAAACATGTGTCATTGACCATGTCATGTATTATAATATCAATAAACCATTTATTCCATATATTCATCTATGTTTTCAGACTTTATGACCATCCTGTAATTTCTCTGCTGATCAGATTGAAAAAGAAATGGGACCTAAAATTAATACTTTAATCCTGTTCTGCAAAAATTCTCCCCTTCCAAGTGAGATTCTTAAAGGATATATCTATATAAAAGAGAAAAAACAAAGGAAATAGATGCTCTTTATTACCATAGGGCCTTTACACCAAATCCTAGGGGGTTGAAATGTTGTCAATATTACAAAGAGCCACTCACCTATGTTCAGGGATATCTTCTGCTGATAAGTAAGGCAAGATATGGATTTGCTTTATTTTGCTGCTAAAAAATGTCTATTGGTACAGTGCACTGGTCCATCCTCATGAACTGGGAAACATTTATTTGTCTGCACGTTTACATTCACTGCAAGCAGTGTTCCAAACGTGAGTTCCTTTGTCTCAGCCTACGTTTTTTAAAGTCTCAGCAGTTCGTGGCTGTTGTCTCTATAAAGGATAGTTGCACTTTACTTATCCTGCTTCAGTCTGGCCTTTTCAGTCTTCATTACACCTCTGATTCATACAATTGAGCTAGAGTTTGCTCATGTTTTAAGCAACTGCCTAGGACCCTTACACCCTTCTATGAAGAAAGGATGGCTTCTCCCTGTGAGAACTTTGTGGTTGGTGTTTAGACACATCCTCCTGCCTCTGGCCACCTGCATGTGATGTCCTTCCTTACACTTCTCCTGCTTAAGTTTCCCTTGAGTCTTTTGCCCAGATTTCAGCTATGACAGCTACTCTGCCTTTCACCCTTGTTGGGATAAAACTTCCACTTGTATGTCCTGTCCCGACCTTACTACTGAAGATGTGGTCCAAAGTCCAGCAGATTAGCACCACTGGGGGAGCTTGTTAGACACCATATCCAGTGAATCTGAATCTGAGTTTTTAACAAGATCTCCAGGTGATTCACATGCACGTGAAAGTTTGGGATGCTGCTTTGAATCCACACCTTCTCAGTCTGGACTTGGTATTGGTGTCTGTCAATTTTCTCTGGCCCCTACCCAAAGGAAGGCATCACGTGTTGTCAGCTGAACTGCATTTATTTGTGGTTTTTGTTTCTGTTTTTCCTTCTTCTCAAAAGTATTCCATTCATTTGTTACCTGTCTAGGACCTGGAATTATTAAACTCTGATGGAACTCCATGTAGGTGAACTTGTTCTTGTCATTTAGTACCTCGGTCTCTCTTTTCTTCCGTGTGTGTGCACACACACATCAGTGAGTGGCCTTTATGTTGACACATAAAGAATCCTAACTCAGGTCTGCACAGCATAAAGATATCTTAACTGGAGCACTCAACTGTAGGTGTAATGATGAACATTCTACCCACCCTTAAATAGTGAAAGTGCTTGTTTATAATTGATTTTCCAGATCTTTCAGGAAGCTTTATCCTGTAGGTGGGCTGCCCAAGATTGCATGCTTTATATCTAGAAGTTATCTTCTCCTAGTATGCATTGGAAGTAGCTGATTACTTGTAATTTGTTTTATCTGACTCATGCTTGATCTAATTTATTTTTTATTGTAAACACTTGAGTGAAAATCTTATATACTCATTTCCTCTATTATGCTGTTGATTCTATTATATTTTTATCAAATTGTCTAAAAGATAGCAAACATATTAAAAAATGTTTTGTGGAAATTCAGAGAATGCTATGCACAGAGATCAGATGGAATACTTGATGCTTCCATTTGCTAATTATCTTTAGAAATGAATAAAAGCTAATTTTCTACAATCTCTCCATTATATCTCATCTTGCATTAATATAATAAGCATTTCAATATTGAATTAGGCTCCATTTTATGTACAACATTTTTAGTCTGTGAACAAAGAGAACCACACAGACCTCAATTCCTCCTTTAGGATATTTCAATTAAAATGAGTGAATTGACTCTAGTGAATCTCTCAAATCTAACTGCAGTGTACCATAGATTTTGCTGTGACATTCTTTTGTTGGTTTATGTCTGTGAAGAACTTGAAACATTCCCTTCATTGGCTTCATTGGCTCTGAGCTGCCTGTTTGTTCTTCTTCCTCTCTGTCTCTTCTTAGACTCATCTTTCTCTACTTGACCATTGATTTGCAGGATTCTTCAAAGCTCCAACCTATACCTCCTCCTCATTCACTATATATTCTTCCCCTAGGCCATATAATTCATTTCCCTGGCTTCAAATACCCCTATGTGAAGATTATTTATAGATACATACCTTGGGTTTGGGCCTCTCATCTGAACCCCAGTGTTGTATATCCAGGTGTCTACATGGTATCTCCAGATGATTCAAAGGAAACTCAAAAGCACATGCCCAATTCCATTGAGTTATGTAAGTCAGATACCTAAGAGTCTACCTTAACCAATATTACATTCATCACAGAGTCTTATTAACATCCATCTTTATTTCTCTAATCTCTCAGCTTCTTTCCATCTCCTCTGCCATCACTGGAATCCAAGCCATCATCTTCTCTCACTTTGACTACCAGAATAGCTTTCTAGTTTTTCTCCCTATATTTACTCTTTGTCTCCTTTAATTGACTGAATCTCCACCCTGTGGTCTTAGAGAGCTTTTAAAAATGTACATATAGTATGATGTCACCAATTTAAACCATTTAAATGGTCTCTGTATTAGTCAGTTTTCTCTCGGGAAACAGAATCAACAGGAGATATCTGCCAATAATATGAGATTTTGTAAGAGTCTCTCATGTGACCATGGGGATGCACAAGTCCAGGTTCCACAGGCAGGCTGCAAACCAGGGGCTCTGATGAAAGTCCAATGAAAGGTCCTTGATGAGTTTCTGGGAGAAGTTGGCTGTCCAAAGACAAGCTGGGAAATTCTCTCTGAATGTTGAAATCACTTCCCCCTTTAAGGCATTCAACTGATTGGATAAAAGCGTCATCCCTTGCTGATGTAATCTCCCTGATTGATGCGGATGTAATCAGCCATCCATGCAGTAAACTCACTGGTGACCAAAGTCCTTAAATGTTCTTGTATTACAATTAGCTCAATGCTTGCTTGACCCAACACCTGGACACAATTACCTGGCCGAGTTGACACATTAGCCTAACCATCACAGGCTCCCATAGATTTAAAATTAAATCCCCACACCCTTTACATGGCTTACAGAAGCCATGGATCATTGGGTCCCTGCTAAGCTTTCTTCTAATTTGCCTTTCTTGAGATACTTTCCTTATGAGGCAAAATACCAAGAAAGTTTAAACATTTTGTTTACTTCATTCATTAATCCACTAGTATGCCATGTTTGTCTTATGAAAAATTACCTTACATATATATCTATGTGTTCACTATATTCCCATACACCTGTATGGATACATATGTACGTATGTATCTTGAAGTGCCTGTTTTAAGAGTATTAGTATTTTAAGGAGAATCATCTACAATGCTACTTACAGATGGTCTTTTGTATACCAACAGAAGACAGCTACAGCAACCAAGTGTGTTGGTGATCCCGAAGGGGGTTAGTGGTAGTGGTAGATAGATAACATCTATGAAAATAGATGGGAAATAAAAACTTCTGAAGAATAGTGGGCTCAGAAGGGAATGGAAAAAGAACTGAGAATAAGAGAGGCAAAATTTGAGAAAATGATGAAATCAACTTTTCTAGTGAATCTTTATAAAGACTTCTCAGATGAAATAAAGGAGTGTCTAGAAGATGAGGGGAGATTGAGAGGTACCTGTGAGAGTTTCAGTCTAAGGGAATGGAATTTCACTGTGAGCAGAATGGAGAGAAAAGGCTTGTCAAAGGATTTAATCTATAGAATAAAAATGTTTCATGGGAGAGAGGGAAGGAAAAAGAAATGAAGGACAAAAACCAACCTGATGTAGAAAGCAAAGTTCTATGTAGAAACTAAGGAATTGAAGAGAAGCCTTTTGACTGGAAGATTAGTAAAATAGAAAAGCAGCAATGTTGATCTAGAAAAGACAGAATGAAATAAACCTGAGTTGAGTTACAGAAATGGACTTATACTATGTATCTTTAATTTCTTTGGTATCTCTCTAGTCTGAACTCAAAAATTCCATTGCAATGAAAATAGTTGTACATTTGCTCAAAGTACATCTATGATCTTCAGGAGGCACTGTGGTGAAACCCCAGGAGATGTTTCTGTAAAAGGAAAAGAGATGACTCTTGGTGAAGAATCCTCTGAGAATTTAGATAGTAGTTGCAAAGTGTTAGACAAGATGAGAGGTTGTTCTTTCCTTTCAGTACATTTCCCCATACCCACACTCCAATTCACAGCAGTTGCCATGGTTTCCTTATGCCACAGCAACCTTCAGGGCAGTAGTCTATCCTTCAGAAATAGTGGCCCTAGTTCTAGTCCAGCAGTCAGCTCCCCATCCCTCCTTCTTTGAAACACTTATTTCCTTGCCTCTTTTACTCAAGGACTTTCAGGGGAATGGCTTTATAATTTCTGGTTAGTTTTTCATAGTTTTAATAATGTATTTTCCTATATCTTTCAAGAGAATTATATTTTAAGAGAAGCATTCCTGGAGACATCAATGCCTTAACCCAAAGAAAATACAAAGGGAGTCTCTCTGAACCAGGGGCTGCCAATGGTGAGCCTGGGAGGCAGTGAGGTTTTCATGTACCAAATCACACATGCCTTTTGTTCCTGAGAACCAACCCAACTGCAATCACACAGCTCACTGACACTTTATTAACATGACTTTATTATTCCAAGAAATTCTTGCCCAGAAGATGAAATTACAAATAATTTTATTATGTATTTCACAAACTTCTGGAAAATTCATTTTTCTGAACAATAGACCGCTGAGATAGCTTCATACTCATTCTCAGCACACTAAATCTCTCAATGAGTTTACCATACAACTGTCTTACTCTCCAAGACAGTCTTCCAGATCTCACTGCTTTCCACCTATCCTCACCATTTTGTCATTAATTTTGCCCAGTCCCAGGCAAACTCCCTCACTTCTTGCCAGTGAAAGATTCTCCTTAAATCAGACCCCCAAATCTCATAAATATCTTGTCTTCACCGGCTCCTTTCCAAGATGCTATTAAGACTCTGTCAAGGCTGTGATCTTCCTTACTGTAGAAGTAAGTACTGTCGTTACTACATTGTAATGAAAGTTTGAGGGATCAGAACTCTATTTTACTGTCATTTCTTCCCCTACTATCTCCAGAAGAAAACGCTATATAAATACATACAGAAATGGTAACATACTGGGTGTAAATGAAGGGTGAAACGTGTTAAAACACCAAATGTCTTTGGATTTGTTTGTTTATAATTAGCATGCAGAGTAATTTCTTCACAGAAAGTATAGAGCAATTAGAAAATTTATTAGAATCTGTTAGGCTGTTTAAAGAGATGGGATTAATGATAGAAAGAGTATCAGATTCACGTAAGTGCCATTTTTATTGCAAAGCATAAATGGTTTCCTGAGAGCAGAAGAAAGTTTTGTTTAACTTTTTGGGATGACCAGGCTTCTGTAATGAAAATATGCCCTGCCAAGTTAGTAACTTTTTTTTTCTTTATTGAACAAATACTTCTACATCTACTGATATAATTCTGAAAATACACTTTCTGTTGATCTGAAAGTGTCCCATGTTTATTTATATAAGATTTTGTCATTTAGTTGGAAACCAGAAGGACCATAAACCATTAAGCTGTTTTGAAAACAGATGAATAATTTTGACTTAGGTTTCAAGATGGGGATAACACAGGGACTTTTTCTTTTCCTGGAGCCCAGGAAAATCCTCCTCAAAGAATTCTTCCTTGGTCACAGTGATATTTTCCATGAGAAAATTTTCTATTTAGCACATTAAAATGGAAAGGAATAATGTCAGCTAACATTCATGAAGTCTTTAATACCAGGAGGGCACTGTACTAAGGCTTTCACAACTGCATCATTAAGTCTCATCTTTATAACACTCATATGAGGTGCTTGCTATTATTATCACCATTGAATATATTGGGAAACTGAAGCTTTAAAAATTAGATAACCTGTCCATGGCCACACAGCTAGTAACTGGCTATGTAGGACTCATTTCAATTCAGCTTAACTGTGAAGTCTTGCTTCGTACCACTACAATATAGTGCCAAGTGCAAGTTCCTTAAGGATAAGGACAATATCTCATATTGCCCTTATAATACATACATCTGTGCATATATTACACAAAATATAGTAATGTCTTGATTGATTAAAATCTATAAAAAATGTGAACAGAAGATCACTGAGTAAACACTAGAGAGGGTATCAGATATTTTGATGCAAATTGTTCCCCGCCCCCCCCCTCTCAAAAGTGTAAGCAAAGTGGCTGTATCATCACTTACGAAAACCAAAGGAGCCAAGTTGTTTCATTCATTTAATAAACTTTCATTCACTGGATGTTTATTATGGGCCAGATATTATGCCAAATGCCCTGGAAGCAGTGTTGAGAAAAATGCAATCCTTACTTTCAAGCCCAGTGGGAGAGAGGGAGATAAGGAATTCAACACTAAAAAAAGCCCAGTGTAATATGCAACAAAATAGAAAATCTAGAAATAGAATCACATAAGTATGGCCATGATGTGCATAAGTAATTCAATGGAGAAAGGATAGTCTTTTCAACAAATGGTAATAGAAAAATTGGATATCTATAGGCACAAAGATGAACCTTGACTTAAAACTCACACCTTATACAAAAATCAACTCAAAATTGACCATAGATATAAATGTAACATTTAAGGCTATAAAACTTTCAGAATAAAACATAAGAGGAAATCTCTATGACCTAGCATTAAGCAGAGTTCTGAAACATAACACTAAAAGCATGATCCATAAAAGGAGAATCAATAATTTGGAGTCTATGCAAATTAAAAACTTTTGCTCTGTGAAAGACCCTGTTAAGAGAATAAAAGGAAAAGCTATAGACTGATGAAATATTGCAAATCCATTATCTTTCAAAAGGCTTATATCCTGCATATATAAAGAACTCTCTAAACTTAGTAACAAGAAGACAAAAAACTCACTTAGAAAATGGGCAAAAGACTTGAATGGACACTTCACCAAAGAAGATATACAGAAGGCCAATAAGCGCATGAAAAGATGCTCAGTATCATTAGCCATTATGGAATTGACTAATAAAAGTCACAATGAGATACCACTACATTTATGTAAATGGCTGAAATAAAAACTTCTGACAATATAAAGTGCTGACAGGGATGCAAAGCAACTGGATCTCTCATTCATTGCTAGTGACAATGGTAAAATGGTAAACTGGTACAGCCACTCTGGAAACGTTTGGCAGTTTCTTATAAATTTAATCATATACTTACCATATGACCCAACAACTACCCTCATGGGCATTTATCCTAGAGCAATTAAAACTAATGGCCACACAAAAACTTGTGCACAAATGCACATAGATATTTTATTTTTTTATAGTCTCAATCGGGAAACAATTCAAATGATCTTCCATGGGTGAATGGGTAAGCAAATGAAAAGAAGCAATGAAAAGGAGTGACTGTGGGTACATACAACTTGGATATGTCTCAAGGGCATTGTGCTGAGTGACAGCATTCCTTTGCCTACAAGGCTCTGTAACTGAGGGTTAAGACTTAACAAATAATTATGATTGCTAAATCATTATATAGATGCCTTTATATTATAAAGTAGCAAAAGGTTAGTACCTGAAAGTACCGATGCTGACTAGGGTGGTCCCACTCCTCTAGCCAGCTCACTCTAGACTTAACCTCACCTTTGTATATGTTTACTATTGGGATGGTAATTCTAGATTGAGCTCACCCTTATGTTTGCTTACTACTCCACCCTCCTCTGATTAGTATCCATATGGAAAACCTTGTGATTGACCTCTACTCTGTACTTCCCTATCTCAGAACCTTGATCTCTGGAAATGATTGTAACTTCATAACTCCCCCTGGTTTGGGGTCTATTCCCAGCTTGTTTAACCCCTTAATGTTAATTAATGAAGGAACTTGTATACTGCTCCACCCCAATTATTTATTAGCACCCTGATGTTATAAAATCTTAGAGCTTCTGCAGATCAGGTAGGCAGTTTTGGGGTCATCTGTGGAGAATGACCTATTTTGCTTGCGTATCCAAATAAATTTTGTCTCTGAAACACCGGTGTCTCAGGAATCAGTTTAAAGACATACTGGGAGAAGGGAACCCACTTTCCGCTTCTGGGGAACAAGTCCTTGCAATGGCTTCCACAGTCTACTTCTCACCTACCCTCGCTGACTCATGTCCTGCTACTCCGCCCTGCCTCCTCTGTTCCAGCCCCACTGACCTCCTTGCTTCTCCTTAAATGTATCAGCACCTCATTTCAGGTCTTTCGCACTGGCTGTTCTCTCTGCCTAAAATGCTCTTCTCCCAGGTCTGCATTTCCGGCTCCCACCCTTCCTTCAAGCGTTTGCACAGCTGTCTGCTTCTCCTTGAGACCTTCCTTAAAAACCCTGTTTAAAACTGCAGAAACTTCCAGCCAGCATTTCCTGTCTCTCTTTTTTGATATATACTTTTCCTAGTACATATCACCTTCCTCTTTACCACATAATATATTTTTATTATTTATTTTTTGTTTTTGCTCCTCCCATATGAAAGCAAAATTGTCTGTTATTTTCTTCCCTGCTGTGTCCCCATAGATGAAGGGTCTGTATTAATTTTCTGTTGCTACTGTAACAAATTACCACAAGTTTTGTGACATAAAATAACACAAGTGTTTTTATCTTACAGTTCTGGAGGTCAGAAGCCCAGAGTGAGTCTTTTGGAGCTAAAATCAAGGTGTCAGGGGACCTCTAATCTTCCTGGAGGCTCTAGGGGAGAATCAGTTTCTTTGCTTTGTCTCACTTCTTGAGGCTGTCTGCATTCCTTGGCTCGTGGCCTTTTCCTTCATCTTTAAAGCCAGCAATCATATCACTCCAAACTCTGCTTTTATCATCAGATCTGTCTCTCTCACTGTGACCCTCTGGTCTCCCTGTTGTAAGGACCCTTGTTATTACATTGGATTCACCAAGACGAGCCAGGATAAACGCCCATTTCAAGATCCTTAACTCAATCACGTCTGCAAAGTCCCTTTGCCATGTATGGTATCATAATCACAGGTTCCAGGGCTAGGATGTGACCTCTTGGGGGGCTGTTATTATGTCTACCACAAGGCCTATTTTGTGTTTGGGCCTATTACATGCTTCAGTATAAAACAGTCAATAGTACACACACTAAAAGTAAACAAGACAATTTTAGCTAGTAAAAGATTCAATAAAGAAAATAAAACTTTAAACCAACAGCAATCTAATCTGGAAACAACTGCTGGAAATGAGAATAGAGACTTCTGAGGAGGAAACTTTGAGCTGAGATAGATGACAAGAAAGCACCAGCCACACAAAGACCTGAGGGAAGAGCATCCCGGGTGGAGGGAAAATAAACACCCAGGTCTTGAGCAGTAGAAAGCTTGGCTTGTTCCAGGCATGCACGGAGGCAGTGTGATGGGACTTGAGGTGGAAGAAGGCAGGAGCCAAATTGTTTAGGAACTTTCAGCTCACAGTGAGGAACTCTGATTTTATTCTGAGGTTAACTGTAGGTTGTTAGAGAGCTTTGGGAGGGGAGTCTTCTATCTTGATTTATGTTCTTGACTGTGACCATGGAAAATGGATTACAGGGGGCCAAGCCTGGATGTGTGAGGCTACTGCTGAGGTAGTATAGTGAATGTTCATGACTTCTTGGATGAGGGTGGAAGCTATGGATACAGAAAAAAATCAGATATATTTAGGATGTATTTCAGAGGTAGAGCTGATGAGATTAATTAGTTGTAAGGTTAAATGATGTTTCCAAGGTTTGGAGCCTGAGCAACTGGGTATATGGCAATGCTAATTACTTTGGAAGACTTGGATAAGAGAATATTTGGAGAGACTAAGATTTCTGATTTGGACACATTAAGTTCAAGATGCTTATCAGCCATCTAAAGGGTCATTTCAAGAGAACTTTAGTCACATGTGTCTGGAGCTCAGAGGAGCAGCCTGCATGGATGGAGCTATGCTTTTAGGACTATTACGTAGCTTGGGTAGTATTCAAAGACATGGAACTTATTGAGATTATCTGGGGATATAAAGTGACAATGGGTGTGTCCAGATAACAGCAATAATAATAGTAAATACTCAAAAGGATTTTCCCTGTGCTAAGCCCTGCACTTCAATCTTTATATTTATTAGTTTATTTAATACTTGCAGAAATATTATGAGATGGTTTCTATTATTATCATACCCAATTTTATAGTTGAGTAAACCATTCCTTAGGTAGAGAGATTAAGAAACTTTGCCCAAGGCCACACAACCTGTGAATGGCCAAACTGGGATTCAAACTCAAACAGTCTGGTTCCAGAGTCCACATTTTCAAACCTCCGGTCTACATAATACTTCTTCCTGCATAAGTCTACCTTGAATGCATGTAAGGTCATAGAAAAAAATCACCTGTTAAGGTCCATACTTGCCTCATTGATTTTAAGCAACTAGGCTCATGCAGATTGGACTTGGAGCTGGTAATAAGCAGAATTTATTAGTAGGGAGATCACTTCCAATAATATTTTTAATATTCTCATACCATTGCTTTTAAACTGTTTTTCATGCCATAGAACCAAAGATCTTCATGCCATTTTTGGGGTGGGATTTGATACACATTATACATATTTCCCATATACAGACTTTCTAGCATCCCCTAGGAAATTTTGTAGTTCCATGAAACATTGCTTGAAAATCACTTTAACCACCATGATTAACAGCCCATCTTTGAATGGATAAAGTATTTGGAATTGATTCTGAGGATGAATCACATTTTTAATAATTGCAAAAGATAACTTACAAATTCAAGAGATTTAGACTTGAAAAACTAAATCAAAAGCAAGCAAACACAATTTATAAGTTTTGCTTACAATATGTTCTCATATAATACCCACAAAGATGTTTCTTTTGTAGAGACTCAATCTCAAGATACACTGAATGGAAATTTCCACTCCTGTGACACTGTCAGGAAGGCAGTTAAAATGGTAATATGTGATTTTCTTATTTCACCATGTGGGACACAGAACATTTTGCTGATTAACTGGCAAATGAATGTCTGTTCAAGACAATCTAGAGCTCAAATCTGAAGAGGTGTCAGCTATGTCCCAAGAGAATCTTAAGCCTGAGTCTCAAACTTCAAATGACAAATATCCTGATGATGAGAAAGCTGCCTCTGATTCAAAGTGTACTTTGTATGTAATAATTCAAAATGTCATTCCCTGATCATCAGTTGAACATCTACTGTATGCCAGGCACTGTGCATACCACTGGGGTTACAATAATGAGTTGGAGATGCATATGAACGCTATTCTCATGAAGCTCATGCCTAAGAAGAGAGACAAACAATCAGACAAGGAATAGAAAGAAGGTGCAACATGGGGTAGATATTTCTATAGGGATAGGAGTTCAACACATTTCACTAGTTGGCTCTCACTGCATTTACCGTATGGCTCTGATTCCTATATAAGGATTTGGCAAAACACCTGACAATTATTTTCAATGTAAAGTTTTGATCAGAAGATTAAACTGTTTTGATTTCAATACTCTGGACTACTTAAGAATCACATGCCCTTGGGAAGAGAAGTTTCATATATTAAGCTACAGATTAAATTTTAAGATAAGATAATTGAATGTGTTCTTTCTTTAAGATTTTCTACTTTGTCTATCAATGTCCAAGGAGATGCTAATCTGAACTCTTGAAAAACTGTTCTCCGTCTCTCTCCCTTCTCCTGAATCCCACTAAAAAAGGCCTGGGCAAATGTGCTATTGAACTGTAGGCTGTTTCCTGGGCTAAGAGGAAAGCACCTACCTGTATGCACTGAGAGAGGCATTTCTTAATTAATTCACTCATTTGATTTATTCGAGTATTGGCATGCACTAAAATTGTGCTAGCAACTATAGATTCCAGACTCTGGTAGGCAGAAAATGACCCTTCTGCCACCAAGATGTCCATGGCTTGATCCCCAGAACCTGTGAATAGGGCAAGTCATATGGCAAAAGGGGATAAAAGTAGCAGATGGAACTTGCTAATGAGTTAACCTACAAATAGGGAGATTATTCAGGTGAGCCCAAAGTAATCTCAAAGGTCCTTATAAATAGAAGACGGAGGCAAGGGGAGGGGAGAGAATCAAAGAGATAGCAGCTTGAACACTTGGTCGGTCATTGTTTGTTTTGAAGATGGAGGGATGATTCCATGAGCCAAGGAATGCACATGGTGTCTGGGAATAGGAAAAGGCAAAGAAACATTCTTCTCTGAGTCTCCAGAATAGAACACAGTCCTGCTTAAACTTTGATTTTAGCCTGGTGTGGTTCATTTCAAACTTCTGACCTCCAGAATTGTAAGAAAATAAATTTGTGTTGTTCTAAGCCTCTAAGTTTGTGGTAATTTGTTACAGCAGCAAAAGAATATTAATGCACCAGCCATAAGACAGTTTCTGCCCTATAGGAGCTAGCAGAAACTACAAATGTTAAGAGTCCAATGGGGTAAGGTTATAGTCAGCATCCAGTGGTGAATGGAGAGGAGAATGAATGCTTAGATGCTCGCGACACACTTTGAGGCATTATAATAAATTGAGTGTCTCCATATGAGTAACTGAATTTCCCTCTGTTACATTGGGCCTACCAACATCATCCAGATTTATATCCCCATCTCAAATCCTTAACTTTATCACATCAGCTTAGTCCCTTTTGTCATGTAAAGTAGCATATTCATAAATTCTGGGGATTAGGTACATGGGTATATTTGGGGGTCGTTATTCAGCCAACCAAATTACCACTAACTCCGAGGATGTGAGGATGTTGTTCTCCCCCTTCATGCTCCTTCTGGGGGTGCCTTCCCCACAGACCCTTTCTGCTGAGTCACTTTGACCCATCAGGTAGTACTTTGGGGCAGAGCCATTTCAAGCTGGCCCCGGGATCTGCCCCAACATCCACTTAACCCACGATAAAACAAGGTCTTTGCCTCAATAAAATCTGAATGTGTTACCACTCCCCATCCAGCACTTATGACTGCAATCACATAGTTATTTATCATCAAATATTATTTTCAACAATTTACCAAAAAAATCTCAATTAGGTCCTCTTTCAATTTTGTTGAAAGCAAAGGATTGAAAACCATCTAAATTGCAAGAGTTTTATTACCCAGGCATTACAGTCATTTCTCAACATGGGTCACTAACATTAATTTTTTCCTGGTGATTTTTATACCTGGGACAATTTTAAATGGGTGAGTGATGTGCCTTTCTTTTATTTTTAATTTTATGTTGAAGTATAAATACAGAAAATTATATGTTTCATAAATGCACAGCTTGATGAAATTTTACAAATGAATGCACCACTGTAACCAGTACCCAAATCAACAAACAGAATATTTCAGTACCCTACAAACCCCCCTCTTAGTCCTTTGCAGTCACTACTCACTGCAGCCCCTCCATTTTTTTTTTCTGTTTTTGTAATTTATGTAAATTCTGTAGTACACTATATTCTCCTTTGTGTCTGGTTTCCTTTGCTAAACATTATAATTAAGAGATTCACCACATGTTGTGTGTAGTTGTAGATTGTTCATATTTATTGCCACATAGCATAATTTCTTTATCCATTCTACTGTTGATGGGCATTTGGCCAGTTTTCTAGTTTGGAGCTATTAGGAATCGTGCTGTTAGTGAATGTTCTAGTACATGTCTTTTGGGGAACTTATATACACTTTTCTCTTGGGTATATACCGAAAAGTGGCATTACTGGGTCATGGAATATGCATTTTAGTACATCTGTAGTACATATTGCCAAACAGTTTTCCATAATAGTCTAACAACTTGCATATCTACTAGCAACAAATGAGATTTCTGGTGCTCCATACTTGCCCCTACACTTAGTATTATTTGTTCTTTTAATTAGCTTCACTAATGGAGATATAATGGCATTGTATTGTGATTTTAGTTTAAATCTTTCTGGTGAGTAATGAAGTTGAACATTATTTTGTATGTTTATTGGCTTTTTAGATCTCTTTAGTTGAAGTCTGTTTATTTCATTTGCCTATTTTCCTATGGATTATCTTTTCTTATTCATCTGTAGCAGTTTTAGAAAATATATTCTGCATACAATTCTTTTGTTAGATATATGTATTGCAAAATTTTATCTTTCACTGTGGGTTGCTTTTTCATGCTCTTAATGATACATTTTTAAAATAAACAGTAGTTCTTAATTTTAATATAGCCCATTTTATCAATTTTTTCTTTATGGCTTGCTCTTTTTGTACCTTATTTAAGAAATGTTTGCCTGTCCCAGGGTCATATAGAAGCTTTCCTGTAAAGATTTATCATCTCTAAAAGATTTATAGTTTTACCTTTTATATTTAAATCTGCTACCCATAAGCAATTAATGTTTGTGTATGGTTTGAGGAAAAAGTCAAAATACTTTTCCCCCAACGTGGATATTCATTTGCTCTAGCAACGTTTAGGTATAGACTACCTTCTTAAAGTAGAGAAGGGCTATTATAAAAGGAGTGATGAAAAGAGACCCAAATATCCATTAACAGGCTCATTCTCAGGCAGAACAACTTTAGAAAGAGTCAATATGAGAATTGAGGACCAGAGAATTGGTTGCTCTAGAAACAACTCTTCATATCTCTTGGAAAATCTTTAAAATACCCCCAGGTAGTTGGATATTCCAGTTTGAAGAGTACTTTCCTGGAGTAAATAGAGTAGAGAAAGATATGGAAAAGGAGGAAAAGGTCCATATGGCAGTTTATAAGTACTGTGTACCCAAGGGGCCCCTCTCAGGCCCAAAGGGAAAAAAAGAGTTAATGGCCTTGTTGAGTAAATTGGGCAAACTTTCTCAACTAAATGAAGTGAGATCTCTTTTCTTCCTAAACTACTTGTCATTGTTGCATCTATTTTCTGTTGACTACACAGAACTCTTCAATGGCGACTATTAAAAGTATCACGTACAGCTTCATTTTGGATAATCAGTTTTTCCACAACGGAAAATAGATGTCTATTAAATTTTATATGTGACTACAAAATAGTGAGACATAGAATTTCATAATTACCAGTTATTCTTTTTTTACAAATGAACATATTAAAGCATTGAGAAGTTAAAATGGATGGTCCAAAGTCATGTTCTGAGTTTGATGCTCAATTTCTAAGCTAAAAATCTAGATTCCCAACTTTCAATCTAGTATCTTTCTCTAAATTTCTATGCCTTTGAAAAGAATAAACAATTCCCATCAAAGGACCTTCCAATGCATCAGATTTCTTTTTCATTAAGTGGGAAGCAGCCCAAGATTCTCTTTGTGAGTATGTGTGCTTGTAAGAATTTCCCCTGGGTCACATAAATGACTGTGGATACAGACGAGAAAAAGTTGCTATGATCCAGGACATGATAAAGATGACACTCTACTTCGTTAGAGGCATCCTTTGCCTTATAGCAGAAAGTGGAAGTGTTGAGTTTTTGCCTAATAGGAGAGTTTCAGGCTTTGTCAGAAATCAGTGAGTGGGTTAGGTGCCATTTCCATGAACTGCTTGGGAAAGAAGTTGGGGAAAACTGGTACTTTTAACTATTCTTTACCTCATTAATCTTCCTTGCTTTCTTGTTTTTTCAACCCCCAGAATTTTGAAACAATTAAGAAATGTTACAGGCAGGAAAAAACAAATTGAAGGACAGAGGGGTAGCAAGCAGGAGGATAACCTTGGAAATAGAAAAAAAATTTTTTCAATAGATTTATTTTATTAAAATATTTTAGAACAGTTTTAGATTTACAGAATTGTTGCAAAGATAGTACAGAGTTCCCATATACCCCATACCCATTTTCCTCTGTTATTAATATCTTACATTAGTGTGGTATGTTTGTCACAAGTAATGAGTCAGTATTGATACATTATTATCAACTGAAGTCTACACTTTATTCATATTTCCTGAGTTTTTGGCTAATGTCCCTTTTCTATTCCAGAATCCCATCTATGACACCATATTACATTTAGTTGCCATGTTTCTTTAAGCTCCTCTCTGTTGCGACTTTCTCAGACTTTCCCTGTTCTTGATGACCTTGACAGTTTTGAGGATTAGGTATTTTGCAGAATGTCCTTCATGTGGAATCTGTCTCGTGTTTTCTCATGATTAGACTGGGGTTATCTGTTTTGGGGTGGAAAACCACAGAGGTAAAGTGTAAGGTACCTACTATCAACATGACTTAACCACTGTTGATCTTGATCTCGACCACCTGGCTAAGGTAATATTTGTCAAGTTTCTCCACTTCTCCAAGGAGAGCCAGATTAAAATCTTTGGAGGCCTTAAAGGAATGAAAAGTTTGTAAGACACATTTCTTTCTTATATGTAATTTTAAAAAAAT